>JAIPMN010029629.1:0-16232 GCA_020650975.1 Apostichopus californicus
AGAGAAAACGAACTTTTTATGAAGACGCTGAAACTTTTTTTAGAGAGGAGAGATTCCCACTTACTGTTACAACATCTCTATACATGTAATGTATTGAGATAAAAATCATGCTGATAAATTATCAATTTATCCATAAAGGAGCATTCTCGACTAAGATCAAGCATATTACAAATATGAATATTTAAAATAAGGAATAGCTACCGTATAGGAACATTAACTAACGCTCAATTTTTTCGTCTTTTTTTTCATGGAATATATGATATCAACACCTTTAACGCAGGTTTCCTTTTGGACAACAAAGGTTTATCACTGGTCGAACAGCTAAATAAGTACAACAATTTTGTAAATATGTCTTATTCAACCCAAATACGAACCATTGTAAAAACCAACAAGCAGGGTAAGAATTACAAAACCGGGCAATTGTGACTTAAAACAAATATTTGCTGAGTTGTGAACCCAAAAATTTTATTTTTGTCAGTCTCACTTATGGGAATAACTTTTTCCATTTGTAAGGAAAAGCTTTTTTTTAGTTTTTCATATTCTTTTCTAATGAAAGTGCATTAAACTCTGCAGAAATATTAAACATGCCCCAGAATAGATATTAAACTTAAATTGCTAAGTTAATTAAGGTTATTTCTTTAATTTAAAAAGAATGTCATGTTCAGACAATGAATCACTGGTCAAAAGACATTAAGGGACATTTGAAAATGAGGCCTGATTCAACTCAAAGAGGCCTTTGTTAAAAAACAAGCATATACTGTACACTGGCTAAAATAAAAGAGCTATTTCCTTGAGCTACAAGATCTGGCACTTGAGATCTTGGAACTTATTTCAGAAAGTTTTTTTTTTAGCAATCAGTCTCACACATGGGAAGACCTCAAAGCATAAAAAAAGAAATTTGAAAATTTGAAGAAAAAAAAATTAAATATTTGTTTTGAATTAAGCAGTAATTTAATCTGCAGAATTGTGATTTGATCAAAAAAAGTCTTTCAAAGACTGCCTCTCTTTATTGTTTTTAAACATATTTTGACTAAGCATTTAATATGGAACAAATTTATTTAACTTTACATTTATCTCTACTTCAATCAACTTTAAGCCAAACCTAAAATAGCACCGCAATATAAAGTACAGCAGAATGAAACCAACCCTTTGAGCAACTTGTGTGAAACATTAATATTAGTATCTGCTCCAATTAAGACAACTGCCTTAGTTTCACATTCGATAGTTCAATGCACTTCACTATCACCCACTGAACTAGTCTATATTGTATAGTCACAAAAACATATCATGTGAAATGTTCACATTCATGAAATCAGTGGGTGTTGAAATTTGATGATCATATATTATCAGGTGCAGTTTAAGAGTAGGTGGGGTGTGTTCTACAGCAGCGCTCCCCCAACCCCAATCCCGCCCCCAACCCACCACAACATGTTTACAAAATCAAACAAAAATATTCAAAGATAAGTACTAGCAAATTCTTACATTTAGACTTGCAAGAGGATGCTCCCAGATCCCCAATGAGGGCAGGGGAAGGGGTGTCAGCTCCAATTTCCCCAGGGACACACCCACTCCTGTATAAAATCCTGACTTTGTTAAAACAATTCTGTGGTTAGAAATTCAAACAGTTTTAGATACTGATAGTTAAAACTGTGGGTAACAAATGACATTAATTCACATTCGCCGGTAACCTGAACTTTGCCCATTGAAGTAAAAACCTCCTCCTCCTCCTCCTCCTCCTCCTAAGGAAAACCCTCCTTCCACGCTCTTTGGGACCTTGCGGTTGAATATGAAACAATACACTCCCCACCCCCCCCCCACCTTCCCCATTAATAACTTGTTTGGAGCATTTCTCAAACTTTATTACATTTTTTGCTTCTTAAAAAACTCGTTAAATTTCATATTTATACCTGTACAGTCTTTATGTCTTCCATCCCACGATGCATCACTCACCTCCCAGGAGTTTGCATCGAGCCGACAGGAATCGAAATCCTCCGTGCTCTTTGCCTTTTCTTTTTTATTGAAATCGTGAAACCGGGAAGATCATTTCTTGTTGTTATAGTAGTTTTGTTCGTTGAGTTTTCTTGCCTTGAGACAGGCGGCTTCCACCGCCTCTATCAGACACTTCCTGAAACCGCCCTTCTCTAACTCGTGGATGGCATCGATCGTCGTTCCTCCGGGAGAACAGACGTCGTCTTTCAATTCCGATGGATGTTTCTTTCCGTGGAGAACCATCTTGGCCGATCCCTGTGTAAGTTTAAGCAAAAAAGCATGTCGAGTTTAGTGGAGCAATTTTTATTTCGTTTTTCTTGGCAGGGATGACGGCAAAGAGAGAGAGAGCAAGCGGGCAAGCATGGGTGTAATGGTGCAAGAGGGTCTTTAAACTGAATGAATAACTAATCAGCTTGGGTTAGGGGGAGGAGTGTGAAGATTGGAATCATGGTCTTGGGCAGACACTATGGCCACATTCCTTTATGTCTAATGCTCCAAAATTTATTTACAAAATAGTCTACACTGTGCGAGACAAACTTGATACTATTAAATCGACCTGTTATGATTTTTCGAATCAGTACCAAGATTTATTGAGAGCAAATTTTACCGAAATACATAGACATTGCTTTCATGATATGCTTTCATCCCAGTGCCTTATTCCAAATACATAAATGGAGTGACATACTGCTGCATTTGACTAAATTTAATTTAAATTTAATTCAAGGCTCACCAATAGAGTTTGAGCTGCCAGTTTTATTGCAGTGTCTCTGGGCAAGCCCATCTTCACTCCTCCATCTGCCAATGCATCTATTGCCACATAAGCCTGCAAAACAAAACAATAAAAAAGTATTGTTTACACCTGGGGTGGGCAACCTAAGGCCCACGAACCAAATGCAGCCCGCCAGTATGTTTTTGTGGCTCGTGAGATGTCACAAGCAAAAGAAAAAAAATCAATCTATTTTACATCATCACGAAAAACGAGCTAGCTGCTTAGAATTTATCAGCACTAATGATGCTGTCAGGTAGGCCTATTATCCCCATTAATTATCAACTGTACTGTATTATGTTTTTGTGTATACAGATTAAGTACACACACCTATTGCTTGAAAGTCCTCGGAATCAAATGTTTGAAATCAACAGCAGGTCGTTGGTTAGGTGCGGCCCAGTCAATTTTTCACCCCTTATATCTGGCCCATTCATTCAAAAAGGTTGCCCACCCCTGGTTTACACCAATAAAATGTTCAACTTCAAGTCATAAAATCAAGCCCTTTATTCCACTATGTTACAATCTGATATTCTTCTCACTGTTTCTTCGTTATATATAAACGTGTGAAGCGAATAAAGCTTCACTGCCGGGCCATTCATTAGTGCAGACATTTCAAATAAAGGATGGCAATACCTCTACATCAACTCCATATCAATTCCCCACACGCCCACCCCTCCCCCACCCCCAAATGAAGATATAAATCCTGGTCATTTCTGCCCATTTTGGCTTAGCTCAAAGATACCTATGTGCCATTCTTGAATAATTCTTGCATGTTAATTAATACTGGTCCAACAAAATAGACACCAATTCAATATTTGTTCACTCCCTAAAAATTACATTAGAAACATACTATTATATTACTGTGGGTTGTGATAAATTTCCCCAAATCATAATGGCATCACCCAATTTTTCACAGATCTTCATAACTTGGGGGGGGGGAGGGGGGTGTTTAGATCCACAGCAATCATTAATCAAGACAATTGATTATAAGAAAAGAATTCTCAAGTTGACAATGACGATGTAATTATGCCATACAATTCTAATATGGAGGAACATTAATCACTCATCAAGTCAGATACAATTAATAGATTACAATCATAATCACATGATTGAAGGATTCCAATTTTTAACTCTCTTTGTTGCCGGCAATTTTGAGTAGACAAGTGGTATCGACACACTATTTAAACAAGGTAAGCAGGGTTGAATATTACTATGAAATTTGCGATTAGACTGTTTGCTATCGTCATCGTGGTACTGTAGGCAAACAACAATTTTTCTGTTGGCCATCTTTGATGTGCCAGCGATTATAAACCCACAGCGGTCGTCTTTAGTACTTCTCGTAATAAGAAACAACAAGCTCTTTGCCGTAAATTCATCCTAACAGCAGGAACATTAATCACTCATCAAGTCAGATCCAATTAAATGATTAACATCATTATCATAAGATTGAGTGTTCCAATTCCAACAATGACTATTTTTGTTGCGGGCAATTTTGAGTAGACTGGTAGTATCGACACACTATTTAAACAAGGTACCTGTAAGTAGGGTTGAATTTTACTCTGAAATTGGAGATTAGACTGGTTGCTATTGTCATCGTGGTATTGTAGGCAAACAACATTTTTCCTGTTGGCCAACTTTGATATGCCAGCAATTATAAACCCACAGCTGCTGTCTGTAGACTTTCTTGTGATTAGAAACAACAAGCTCTCTGCCATAAATTCATCCAAACAGGAGGAACATTAAATCACTCATCAAGTCAGATCCAATTAAAATGATTAACATCATTATCATAAGATAGAGTGTTCCAGTTTTCAACGATGACTATTTTTGTTGCGGGCAATTTTGAGTAGACTGGTAGTGTCAACACACTGTTTAAACAAGATATTACGCAGGGTTGAATATTACTCTGAAACTGAAGATAAGCTGATTGCTATCTTCATCATTTACTGTAGGCACACAACAGTTTCCTGTTACTATGACTATGAGGGCCAACTTTGATGTGCTAGAGATCACAAACCAACAGTGGTCTGCTGTTAAACTTTTCTTCTGAAGAAATAATTTGCTGTAAATTCAGATTTAGGAGTGTCAGCTCAGTGGTTAACGCCGGTGCCTTCCAATCATAAGGTCCCCAGTTTGAGTCACTCCAAGATTAATGTATGTCTTCCAGTTACAGAGTTGTTGACAATTGACAATTCATATTCATGGACGTTAAACGTGAATCTAAGAGACCGACTTCGGTCAGCTTGCGGCTTTGATAAGCCAAAGAGGCTTCTTCGCAAGTTCCTGCTTGCAGGAGGATCTAAAATACATACATACATACATACATACAAATTCTTAAATCAAACGGGTGATAAACAAACCACTTCAAATATAGATCAGGTTTAGTAGGAATTTTTTTTTTATTATATTCTGAAACCATCTAAAATCCTTTTGGTGTCTCTTTGGAGTGTTTTGGGTCTTCTACCAAACAGGGGAATAACTTATACAGAACCGTATAGCAAAATGCTTCATAAAATTTACAAAGATGTGTAGCAATTTTTGCAACTGTAAACAGGTACCACAGTACCTTTTTTTTTACAGAGCCTTCAACAAAACCACTAGTTACACGAAAATTGAGATCCCTAAAATAATTTCCTGTCGATAATTGAGTTGCCAGAACAATGGTGAACAAATCACATTCGTACATTAATTTAGCAACCCAAAGGAGCATTTAAAACATTGTAGCATATTTTAAAGCTGAAATATTTGGAAAACTTTTATACCTATGTATATAGAAACAATACTAGCACTCCAAAGTTTTTTCTTTTTTTCTTGGACTAAATTGAATAAAGACTAAAATTCTGCCTCAAGTGACACTTTTAGTCGTCACGAACCACGGTGGCAAAAAAACAAATCGGCCTCTAGGTGCGGTACTCTCAGACGATGACTTACATAGGCAGGTCCACTACCACTGACAGCCATAACGGCATCCACGATACTCTCATCTCCCTGCAAGCAGATTCCGAGTCTGGAAAAGAGATTTCTCGCAATTTCACTGTCTCCGTTTCGGACATTGGAACCAACGGAAAAGACGGTGGCACCTTCTCCGATGACTGATGGTGTGTTTGGCATGGCACGGATCACCCTGGTTCCAGCAGCGACTCTCTACATGGTTTCAAGAGGATACAGTATGAGAGTAGATTAAACACACTTTCAAAAGGATACACTTTGAGAGTAGGAGAAAAACAGTGGGTAGTTTCTGAATGTCCATTTACTCCAAGCTTAAAACACTTAACCTGATTTACTTTATGTAACAAGTTAAATTTTTCGTCAATATTTGAATAAATTTTCAAAGTCTATTACATATTCACAGTTACTTTAAACTCTCGAGTTGCTTTGTCACAAATTTTACATAAATATAAATCTTTCATATTAACAAGATGCTAGTTCTGTCATAAAAGATAATTATCCAATTGTATGTAAGAGCCATGCTACACAATAAGACAAATTCTTTGAAGCTGTTTGGATATAAAAAATAAACAAGCATAGATTTTTACCTTGTAGAAATATGATATCTTTCAGGAGATAATTTATCCAGTGTAGCATCGCAAAAATGGACAAATTGTTACACAAAAGCAAATATAGTATAAGAGTTTTTAACAGAAAAAAACGTGGTATTTTATATGAGACAAAATTTCCCAGATACCGGACAAATCTGCTGGTCTACTCACGCTTTCAATAAAATCTATGGATATTCCAGCGGCCAGTGAGATTACCAGATGTCTGTCTTCAATGTGAGAGGATACGTCCTTCAAAAGTTTACCGATGAGGGGAGGTTTCACAGCTAAGAATATGATTTCACTCATTTGTAAAAGCTCCTTATTACTATGAGTAAATCCGATGCCAAGTTTCTGATAACAAAAATGGAAACAAATTTATGATGAATAATTCTTTCATTTGACAATTTACATGTTTTTTGGGGGTATTTTTCTTTTTCAAAAAAATTAGAGATTGATGGGAGAAGCATCGTTGTACTGTAGTGCTTTTAATAGTACAAACATTTTGAATGTGACAATGTAAGATTAAGGGGTAAAGGGATCAAATACTTAACTTTTCTTAATCATGTTGATACAATATTGCAGTTCACATTTCAAAGCAGACAGTGACAGAAAAACAGCGCTACATGCTTTGCTTAGGGATCACTTTGTCACTTTTTACAGTTTCAGCACTTGCGAGGAGGTAGCAAAACAGATGATTATTTCAACTCTGGGTCAGTTTATAAGTCTGATAAATGAAGCTGGGCTTGATGCAATATGAACTGGTGCAAGATAACAGCTGTCCAGTTGGGAGGAGGGGAGAGGTGACACACAGCAACAGGTGAGAGGATCCATTAGTTTAACTTCACTTGTCTAAATTTAGTGCATCCATGTACACAAGAAACCATTCCCTTGTCACAATTCCAACATCTCCCCCCCCCCTCCCCTCCATCCCACACATGACAGACCCAATTAGTGTTCAGGAGAGTGTGAAAGCAGCTACAGTAGAGTACATTCATGGAAGTGAAATTATGTAAATCAGGATCTTCACATTTATTTTGGTAATGGGAATACAATTTAACATAGGTTTAGTGTTCACAGGCGTACAGTACATTAGCATGACACATGTACTTGTCCTTGATTGCAAAGTAACAGTTGCATTGAAGCATGATAGATACTTTGATTAGAATTGCATTATGTACGTTATAACTGTAGTATTTTGATAAAGTTTGTGTATTCTGATGTAGTCTTCCCAGGGTTCTTCGAAACCACCTGTTGGTCTGTCCGCTGACCTTATGACCTACATATCATTATATCATATTGTATAATTCACCAATATGTATCAACTTAAACCAGTTCTTTACTCGTTCAGTTAAAGACGTATAAATATAAGCCCGTTCTCATGTGTTTTGTTTTGCGTGTTTCGTTCGGTTAAGTAAGTGAGTCAAACCAGCGGGATACGTCAATAACTCTTACTAAACTTTCAACATACTTCATTCTGTGTAAAGTGAAATTTCAATATACAAGGAATGGAATGACCTCATTACCCGAATATCCTTCAAGCATCGATCAGAAGGTGCACTTGCTGCCACACTCTCTGCAGATATGGCACCTGTAAACAGTCAAGTAAACAAAGAACAGAACTTTCCAATGAATCTGACAAAATTGACTTAATTAGAAAAAGGATATTAGTATTGTGACTATAATTGTATGTACCATAGCCTACTGTAGGCGCTTTAAAAATACCTTGTTGAATGTTCTCACCAGTCAAACTATAACCTAGGCTAGTAACCAGTTTACCCGAAATATCAACTTGATAAACTCATGGTGTTGTGGAAACTCTTTCTTGAAGTTTAATATAAAAGATCATTATTTTAAATGGCTTTCGTGGTTGTTTAGGACCCCAAGGCAAACAACTAATGGAAATATTATGTTGTATAATGATCAATTATAATAATAAAGGCTTACCCCTCAGCTATTGGCATATATATACTGTTCAATGCATTACATGTAATTCAAGTAGTTCCTGTTCTTCAAACTCGAGCATGTTATTAAGCTTTCCATAAACTTGCAACTGGGCTTAATCCTTTAGTTTTAAAGACCATGTAGGTTAGACCTAAGCTAGAGGCTAAATACTGCATAACTAATGTAGCCTAGACTAAGTCAGTGTAAGTTGCTTCCAAAGTTCCAGTCTTTTAAATTTACAGTGTACTGCAATCAATAGCATTTTGGCCCTAGGCCTTATTGTCTAAGTGTTTGTAATATACAATCAAATGATGTTCGGTTGTTTGATCTAATAAATATTTGTGGTTAGGCCAATAGGCCATAACTTAAGTCCTACATATTTTACTTCAGCTAGGCTAGACTATGCACAACATTAGCTTTGCCTAGACCTAACGAGTAACGTTAGGCTATGTTGTAAATATTGGACGTGACATGTTACGACAAAAAGTACCTGCTGTAATCAGCCCTTTAGCGATCGTTTGGGCAACCTTTCCCGCACCAAGAAAACCTAACGACATTTTGATCCGATGGATAAAGAGGAAAGACAACCTTTAATATTCTACAAGTGATGTGTAGCTTGCCGTGAGTCGAAAAGGACCGTGTACTAGTTAAGCGAGAGCTGGAAACTGCAAAATAAGCAAAGCACCCACCCTCAACGTGTGCGCCGCATATGTTTACATGGCGACTGGTCGATTGCATCATCGCTTTTGACACGTCTACACGTGGGTGAAATATACGGATGTCCATAGACATGCATTTACACCCGGTACGAGTGGGATTTGACCACATCATTGATTAAATTTCCATAGGAGACAAGTAGAAGTAACGTATTGAATGCATTACGGCAAAGGCGGTACAATCCGAAAGTCTACTCAAGCCATGCAAATAAAAACTATAAAGTTGTTATCACAAATTATCTGATTGTTATAATAAATTAGGAGAATTTGTAACTACAAATTATTATTTGTGCATAACAATTTTTTATAACAAATTAATATATGTAAATAACAAATTGTGTTCACATGGCTTTTATAGGCTTCCATAGTATATTACTCTCAAAAGATTAAGTTTTAACATAAAAACAAGCATTTCGCGTCCTTCAGAACATATTTCAGACATTCCAACTCACACGCATTTGGCGTGTGACACACGCATTTCCAGCCCTTCACACGCTCACACGCTATGTGCACTTTATCACACGCAATCCACAAACAATCTCCGAAAAACCGTCGGTGTGTCTTGAGTACTTACAGTTACAAGAGTAGTGCGTTTGCCATGGTGGTGGTGGAAAACGCCGGGTGTGAGAGGTGTTGGTACTAGAGATTGAGAAGTGCGCTTCAATTTCCGATATAAATGTTCAATTATGTTAGCAAGTGATTACTTTCATCGATTCAAGAAAAGTCTTTGTTGAGAATTGTCATGCTTGTTGAGTTCAATAATATATATATGATGATGAAATTCTCAATATAAAATTACTCAGAGAAACTGAAAAAGAATGCACCATTTTGTATCTAGGCAGTCAAAAATTTTCCAAAGGGGAGGGGGACACCCTCTCCCCTTAGACCCCTCCCCCACTGCCGCTGATCACACTCATAACTTTTCCTCAATGTTGGAAAGTCTGATATTTTATGATCTTGTCTCCCAAAATGAAAGAAAAAATCACCCACCTACTGTACCAAAATAAAAGTTCAAAGTACTTTGTAGTGTAGGCATACTATAGACAGCCTGGATTTCAGTCTACGAAAATGAAATGTTAATGTTTATGTTAAAGTGAAAATTTGCTCTCTCTCTTATGTTAAAGTGTCTTTTTTGATCAAGACTTTTATTGAGGCAAATTTGAAGCATTAGTGTTGTAAAGGTGTCACTGACTTTTAGGAAGAGATTTGAGAAGTTGAAGTTTAACTAAAATGATCTTTCTATCATCTTACTTGATCAGTATGTTAGTAGCATGTTCGAAGAGCTCACCAGGGTCGCAGTTTTGAGATTATTGTATGATGTTCTGTGCTATTGTTTTCTGCTGATTATGACCTCATTAGGGCACAGTTCATTGTGTTTGTTATCTATATTTTTATTAAACTTTCACTTTCTCTAGTTCCTAAATTGATGATAATTTTATGTTACAAAATAACATCCTTATGTGAATGTCAGTATAGTCACCAATTGCCATTGGGCAAATAGGGTGTGCTACCCACTGTTTCCCAAAATTAGCCAAATTATACTATCCCTTTCTCAGACGTCTTAAGAAAAAATTATCCAATTTCTCCACATTCAGTGTAAAACATTTCAATTTTGGAGGGAAATTCCCAGTCCCATCCCACTTTCACGGATATAAATACAGCTATGGAAATGAAAAAAACAGCAACAGGAAAAAAAAAGAAACCTTTATTTCATCAAGAACAGATTTTATTTTCAAATAATAGTCACAACATTACCGTACATGATGTAAACCTGTTTCATGATAATAAAACCAAATTACTACATCATCCATGGCATCAGCTGTTTCATTGTTTGTAACAGATCACAGGCACCTCATAGATGCACTCAGAATCTGAAAAGTGAAGGGGGCTGAAGATCATGGGGGAGGGGGAATTCTAGATTAATACCACGGACTGATTAATATAGTGACATGATCCTTTATGTAAGGGCATACCAGGCCCAGATTTGTGGTCCAATTGTTCCCTGAAGTCCTGAATATTCAAAACCCAACTGGACATTTTCATTTTTAACCTCCATTATGGAGGAGAGTACCAGACCATCCACCCTCCTGCCTCCTCCTCCCTACCCTTCGCGCGCACCCACTGAAAGCACCTTTCACCGTTAACACTTACAAAAGACATACAATGTCCAAAAAACCAAGATTTATACTGACTAAGTTCAAGAAAGTACAAGTGTCCAGCTTTTCAAATTTGAAAGTTGGTCGGGGTCGACCACGAAACAAATGCATCCGATGTGGAGCTTCTACTTTGTGATGAGTTAAGTATCTCGAAATGTTGCTGTGCTAGGCAACTCAAGTACATCTCCATGGCAACAGAGCGGAAGCACATAAATTATTCAATCATAACCGTTCTGCTTTCAGCATATTGCACGCATTATTTCCACTATTATGCAGTAAAATTTATATTAACAACAAAGTTATTAAAGCCTATATTATTATTATATTATTATTTTTTTAAGCCTATCTTTTACCCCGCACAAGTTCCACAACTTTTCAAGTTTAACATCAAAATTCTCAAAATGAGGGAAATTCGAGAGATTAGGGAGACGAGTATTGTCAAATTAATTCTAAAATAGAAATGCATAAGAAAATATCGTGAAAAAAGTAAGGAACGGCCGTGCACGAAGCATGGTGGATTTCTCCACTAAGCACCTTGTTTTGAGCAAAAGAATCCTTTGCAATTTTTCAGAAGAGGAGGCCAATACCCCTGGTCCACCTCCTCCTCCCTTTCAGATAAGCATTTTGTAGCCTTTCCCACTACTTGTACCCCTCCTTCACTGCGCCACCCCCAGCAATTGAAAACTAACATTTTAAAGCCCCTTTTACCATCTGAGGATGAACACTTGATGCTTATGCACATCTTTGCACTACCTGCCTCACATGGGGATATGCTGAAAACTTTAGTGATGGGTAAAAATGAGAACTTTTCAATACCTAGTACGCTTCGAAGCATTTGTCGAAAAGACGGGGACTGGGAATAAGATTTGGTTCACCCACAATCATCCAACAGAATAGATTTTCAAACGAGTCCATATGGCTACATAATCCTTGAGGGGTTTACCAAAATAATTTTCCTCTTTTTTTAAGGTTGTGCCATCTCTGAATACAGCTGCCAGACAAAGGAGGAGATGAAAAGAGGAACGAATGGGGACAGAATTGGATCCGCTTTTTCAGTCACTTTCTCTGGTATTTCTTTGAGCGGAGAAATTCACAGCTTACTCAATGCTTTCCCGACTTTGGATGATGAAGGCTTCTGGAGAGCAGTGGATATAAATTCACCGACCTGCACAAGTTTTGTAAGATTGACCCCCTGCAAAGAATAGGAAATGTTTTATAGCAATGCCTCCATTTTAAATTGCTCTTTAATAGTCAACATCACTTTTAAATTCACTGAACGAAATTTGGGTACAATCATTTCACCGTTAGGTCAAAGGCCGTTGCTGTGGCCGAGTGGATAAAGGCGGTGGCATTTGACCAATGAGGCTTAGCTTAGCGAGAGGTTCAGGGTTCGATCCCCGACGGGTCATAGTAAGGTGGGTATTTCATCCCAAGGGCAGTTGTAATCCATAAGCCCTTGCGGGTTTCTCCCGCATTTGTGGTCGCTTAAGCATCTGTATCTGCTGATGATTGTTATATATTTATTATTATGAAAGGCAAATTACATGAAATGTCCTCCAGTGGTATCATTGACCAAAGTAAGATATCATATAAAATATTAAATGCTATAAAACAGCTGATTTGGGTTTGTAAGATAACATCATCAGTCACAGGTATATATATATGCAATAGTGTTATACTAGATATTACCTTGAGTAAATCTGTCACTTTTCAAATTTTTGGTTATTCATTTGTTGCTTGTTTTCACCTTGTTTTCTTGCTAGAAACTACTGGTTTTCTCATTTTTTTGCCCATGTTTTCTTTGTAGCATTGAAATTTGTATTCTCTCCTTAAATTATGTATTTCTCTTCAGGAAAAGTGTAAAGAAATCCTAAATCTTGGAAGGAGAATGACAATATCTCTTTTATGGCAAACATCAACTTGTACGCTTATTTATACTATCATCCCACAGTAACTTTCACTACACACCTTTTATAGGTTTACTTTAGGCTATTAATTTGCATGTTTGAATAAACCATAAACCATACAAATTGCGAATAGTTTTAGGCAAGAAAGAATATTACCAGATACCTTCATAAGGAACAATTGATTAGTTACTACAGGGGAAAAGGGAGGACTTTATCTGATTGAAAGAGGAATAGGAGTTTCACTTCAAGAATAAACAAATATATTTTTATATTAATATTCAAGCTGCGTCCATTTTATTTTTCGTATTCATATTTTAAGGGGTTTTGTCATTTTGTTAATTAAATTTACTTAAAACTCACTTTTTTCTTTTTAGGAATTTCACTGTAAATCTATATTACTTTTAAAATTATTCCTTCGTTTAAACATATATATATTTTTTATATTAATATTTAAGCTGTGTCAATTTTATTCTTCATATCCATATTTTAAGGGTTTTGTCATTTTGTTGTCATTGTAAAGCACTCTTGAACATGCTATATAAGTGCTATATAAATTTGGTAAATAATAATCATAAAAAGAAACATCAACAAGCTGGACATTTAGCTATAAACTAACCGTAGCAATTCCCAGTCCATCCATCATGTACACAACATCTTCTGTGGCTACATTACCAGAGGCTCCTTTGGCATAAGGGCACCCACCGAGGCCAGCGACTGAAGAATCTACGACGCTCACTCCCATCTGTGAAAGAATAAAATGAACTAATTGAGAGGGTGTTGTGGTCAAGTGGTTAAGGCAGTGGACTGGTGATCTAAGGATTGCAGATTCGAGCCCTGGCCAGATCATTGCGTTGTGTCCTTGGGCAAGGCACTTTATCTCCATTGCCTCTCTTCACCCAGGTGTATAAATGGGGACTTGCGAGGTGACATGTAAATATAGTTGCGTACGCCGGTTTGTGGCTGCACCCTATGGGAAGTCCCCCAGGGAACACATGGCTGTGGTGCACTGTGGTGCCCCAGGAGAGATTGTTTCAATTGTGCACACTTTGGTGTGTAGGTGTGACAAGTTACCAATGACCAGGGTTAAGTACAGCGCGGCGAGACTTTATTGAAATTTGCGCTATATAAGAACTGTTAATTATTATTATTAATCAGGGGTTTGAGATAATCAGCTACCTCCATTGAGCAGTTGGATTTTTGTTGAAAAAGGACCCCAAGTTTTATCTTTCTTATTTAAATGTATCAACATGAAATTTAAGATATCTTAGGATTTTTGAGTTTTAATTTCCTGGCAGAGATGACTATTCTTTATTTTATATTGTATTCATCATACTCTTAAAAGCAAAATGGAAAACTTTCAATTTTTCTGTTCATTCTCTGACCAACAAGACAGAGTTAGTATCGAATAAATGTAATATTTTGAGCTCCTTCAAGTCACACAACTTAACTGAACATTGTCTTTTCTCTCTCCTACTGTATCTTTTAAGTACCATTTTGGCATATTGTTGATAACCTCATTACTCATCTGTTGTTTCTCCAGCCTTCCAAGAATCAAAGGCTGGAACTCCTTATCGGCATTTACCGATGAATCAAATATACTGCCTCATTTATAATTATCTTGAATAAAACACGGTACTATTTAGTCTTCCCACAGAAAACGAGTCTGTAAGGCAAACATCTACTGCAGAGCTATGTCTTCAATGTCAATCATTCATGTATTTTATGGCCTTAAAGAGTCTTACAGTAACCACCTAACATGAATGCTAACCTTCTAAAATGCAGCTAGTGAGATAGGAGTCTAGCATTTAAATGTTCATCATCCCAAGTAGTATCGGGTACCAAAGTTGTATGTATGTACTTGTATGTATTTTAGATCCTCCTGCAAAGGACAGTTATAAATACCTCTTAACAATGACAGTTTGGCAAAAAATGGTCCCCACCCTACTAGTGGGTTGTGAAAAACAATCATGTTGGGTCTGGTCTGGATTTTCCCAGATGTCGGAACTTGCGGGCAGAGATCAATTAATCCATATTTTTTAAAATAAAGTTGTAAGTCAGAAACATGTAACACTCGATGGCGCAATCAGGAACATGTATGTATTTTAGATCCTCCAGCAAGCAGGAATTGCGAAGAAGCCATCATTGGCTTATCAAAGCCGCAAGCTGACTGAAGTCAGTCTCTTAGATTCAAATATTAACGTCCATGATTATGAATTGTCAACAACTCTGTAACTGGACGACATACATTAATCTTGAAGTGACTCGAACCGGGGACCTTATGATAAAAGGCACCGGTGTTAACCACTGAGCTAACACTCCCTAAGTTTACACACAAACCAAGGAGCCCCTGACACTCTTGACTGTACAATGATGTAACAGACTGTGCTTATATGACAGTGATGCCTCTAGCCCAGTGGTTCTCAAACTATTATAGACGACCACCCCCTTCGACCATCTTGAACTGTCCCAATGCCCCCTCCCCCTACCCCCTCCCCTCGACCTACCGTTCATAGTCGGCCGCTCAAGTGAGCAATCAGACTGTCCGAAGAAATGCATATAGGAATTAAAAAATAGCCTACATTCCCTACAAGATGATGAATTTTCTCTCAACAACAGTTATTTTATTTGTTCCCAGACCCCCTGGATGCCTTATTGTGCCCTAAATCGCTGCAGTGTTGTGTCGTAATTGTCAGGGACCCCCAAATCAGTGCCAACGCCCCCTACTCCCCATGTTCCTTGTAGCGCCCCCCTGACACTTCCCAATGCCCCCAGGAGGCGACAGGGACCAATTTGAGAACCACTGCTCTAGCCTGCCAGTGACTGACCGATTTCTTACAGGCCAAACAGAAAAGATCTGCCGTACCCAGTTGTGTACAGCATGTACTCTTATGGAAATTTGTAACTTATTCATGAAATGGAAACATACTTTTTTTTATAGCCTATAGCAGTTGTGGGCAACCTTTTTGGATGAATGGGCCAGATATAAGGAGTGAAAAATTGACTGGGCCGCACCTAACCAACGACCTGCTGTTGATTTCAAACCTTTGATTAAGAGGACTTTCAAGCAATAGGTGTGTGTACTTAATCTGTATTCACAAAAACACAATGTCAGTACAGTACAGTTGATAATTAATGGGGATAATAGGCCTACCTGACAGCATCATTAGTGCCAATAAATTCTAAGCAGCTAGCTTTTTGGGATGATGTAAAATAGATTG
>JAIPMN010029634.1:616-13045 GCA_020650975.1 Apostichopus californicus
TCAGCCCCCCCCCCCCACTCAAAAGTACTTTCCTACGCCACTGCTTTAGTGGGCTATATTACTTTGATGTTACTAATAATGCTACGACAAGACTGATATGCTTTACTACAGTTTCTTCAACTATAAACACCAATAGACATAACAAAAATATCATTTTCAATAACCGCCACTGGAGGAGGGGCGGGGGGGGGCGGGGACGGTAGGGATAAACATGATAAAGGTAAATTACGGTCACCAAGGAAAAGGTGTGAGCTTTTATATTATGAAATTTGGCTCTGTGTATGGTTAGGAGGAATTGTGTGGGTCCGCAATTCGATGCAATTGGGTCCTGAGTCGGATCGACTGTCCATCGAAATCAACGTTCTCTGGGGATTTTTTTGTTCAATTTTCAGCTACTTCTTCTCTTAAAATGTTTGGCCATTAAATACGCGAAATAATAATAAACACAGCACCGAAATGCTGTTTAGCCGAACGTTTGGTTTCCCTCCGGCCAATGAATTTCAAAGAAACGCCAATGTTTCATCAGTATTTGCAGTTTAAAATGCCAAACTGGCAACGCTGTTGTAGGAGTTGATACAGAAAGTGAACAGCGCATGCGTGTTGCCCTTCGTTAAAGGTCACGCTAGATAGACGGCCTAGCCTATGGGCATGTCAGTGTTGAACGTTCGCTCTCTTATGAAACTTACCCCAGTTGATGACTTTTGAGAAGTCCATCTCTTTCGTTTTCTAGCAGAGGAAGCAATCACGAGCTGCAATATGACTAGTGTATCTTACCACATCTCCAATTTACTGGAGAAGGTATTTTGCATAGATTCGAAATCCTACCACTGTAGCCTAATGTTATATTATTGTGTAACCGAGTATTAGTCATGCACGTATAGGATACAATGACAGGATATGATAGGATATTATGAATTCAAATAGGCCTAATCGAGTTAAGTAACGAAAATGGATAAGGCTAATGTTACTTATGTTAGCACAAGGGGTAACATAGGCTAAGGTTAAGCTAGTATAACATTAACTAATATTAATAACAGTATGGATATGCATGGATATATAAGCCAAGGCTAGCCTAAGTTAGTCCTAATGAAAAGTTGTGCATTGTGTTCTTGAAGTCTGATATGAACAAATCTTGCTGTTTATGCAACATTTGGGATCTGTGTTTTATGGAAAACAGAACTTCTTGGTAAAAGAAATGATACTGATAGTGTAGTTTGGCACAATTGCATGAGGGGAAATTCGTCACTCTAGCCTAGGCCTATCCCCAGTCTGCAGTTTTCAACATTTAAGAAACAATTTATCAAATATATTTTATGGTTATATTTATGAAGATAATGTTATTATGCTAGGGAATCGGCTCAAAACAAAATCTGTTTTGACAACTTGTCGGTGGTCTGTCATCATGTAGGCTAATGATGTATACAAATTCAGGGTTGTGGAATGGAGATAATTTTGGAAATGTTTCAACCATTTTGAGATACAGGCCGATTATTGACTCCATTGTTTTTGATCTCATGGACATCAGTAAAAAACTTTTCATAAAGTTTGTTGAAAGTACTTGAAGGAGTTTTGAGCAAGGTTTTCCAGAGATAAGGGATCCCCTGTAGTTTGAAAATAGTATTCTTAACCCCTCATATAAGCACTGGACCTAAATTTGAGGCGAGTGCTACAAATGGTGTTGATGGTCCGAAAAAGAATGTTTCGCTTGATGATGGCTAGGCTACAGAAATTACCTCAGCAATGAATGGAGTAGGTATCCATTTATAAAATAGGCTAGTATAGATAGATCTAAATTTTCATGCTACAAAAAGTCAGGTGGCAGTTATTCTTAAAACTTGCATTCTGGAAATCCCAGCAGTGCGAAACACCCCTTCATTAACCCTAGGCCTACTTCCTAATTTTGCATATAAATTTCTTTTTAAAAAATTTGTCTAGGCTTTAGGGGAATCAAATTGGATAATTTTTTCTAAGCTTGGGCAACTCCTCAGATATTGGAGTCCACCTATAGCCTATAAAAAAGACAAATTAAAAGTTGTTACTGCTTTTTGCTGCACATTGCTTTTACCTTCACAAGGAACATTTCGTTGTTTCCATGCTACAGTGTTGTTATAAATACCACTTCCTTCATTTTAAAGTGCTTTACAGACTTCAGGTATTTATCAATAGGCATGGGGCCAGGTCCCCTCCCTCACACCTTTTGAGCACACCACTAGTTGGTGAAGACATTTAGTGATCGAAGCATCCAACACAATGCTTCTTGCTTGTGGAACTGACTCCTGATTCATTTATTGTCATCGGACTTGCTCGAACGATTTAAACAAGGCATTAAAACGTTTCTGTATTCAAAGAATAGTACTTAACTACTATACCCACTGTACAATAAGCCAGCCATTGAGTCAGTTATGGCAGATTTAATACTGACTTGCACAAAAGAGTCAGATTTTATGATCATATTCCCAATTTTGCCCTTGGTTCATCCTTTATCAAAGAGTACCTTCCATAATCAATCGTCAAAGGTGTCATGACGCACGGGTAGAATTTAAAAGGTTAGTTGTAAAGACAACAAGATTAGGACAATTTGTTTTCTGCTTTCATGAAGTATATTTGTTCTATCTAATGGAAATTAATTTCTGTTTCATCTAACAGATGACATCCAGTGACAAAGATTTCCGTTTCATGGCCACAAATGATCTCATGACGGAACTTCAGAAGGACTCCATTAAATTGGACGATGACAGCGAGAGAAAGGTTGGTTTGGTATTCGACTTTGATTAACAAATTTACTCAAAAACGGCTGGTTGGGTTTTACACCGTGGAATCGCTGGGTAGTGTTGGTCACTTTACTTTATATACGGGTCATTCCGTGTCAAATCACGGATGGCTGTTGCTGCACCCTCTCCAAAATGTCCCAAATTTGTTGTATGATTGGAACACCATAACATAAGCATATTCTGAAAATTTCAGTTGCATTGCTTCACAATTGGCCGATTTATCACACTTTGAAATTCCGCAATTTCTCGCCACCGTGACATTTTGGCATTTTCTTGACTTTTGAGGTCTCATTTCTCAGCAATTAAACATCCTACTACCTTTCTATTACAGATGCATATAGAGTCTATCCCATAGAACAGGAAAATAAAAAATTAGGCTACAAAAATATTGTCTTGTAGAGTTAGGTCAACTTAAAAGTGTCAGAATAATCGATTTTTGTACTTTTCACTAACAAATGTGACTATATTTAGTGATGAATTGCTCCTAAAGCATTGCTTCAGGGTACTTGATTCTTTCAGAGGTTATTATGTCTAGTACAAACAATACAAAAAAATTATTACAATGCTTTCCTATACTACATTTGCAAGTTGTGCAACTCTAAAGTTGCTATTTCATGCTGCGATTCAGTACTATATGACTGTTCGTAGGAATTATTTGAACCCCATTTGGTCTAAAGCTGTATAACGTTTTTGCTTTTATAGCCCTCGATTTGTTTGTGAAGTCACAAGCGACGATTCCATATTGTTGTTACAGGTTGTCAAAATGTTATTGAAGCTCTTAGAAGATAAAAATGGCGAGGTCCAAAACTTGGCTGTTAAATGGTGAGTATTCGGTGTGGTTACTTACACGGGTAGCAAGTTAAGACTGGAGACAAACAGGATGACAACTTTTAGAGTGTCTTTGACTGACTATGTCAGTCACTTAGTATTTACTTGTTTGTGTGGTAGGTGGTGGCGGTGGAGGCAGGGGGTAGGAGAGGGGGCAGGGCTGAGTGGAGGAAGGACATGTATGGCTACAACATGAAATGCTCTGTCAGTGTGCTTTCTATTATGACAATAATCAACAGGTTCCCAGAGTGCTTCTTGTCTAAAAGTCATTAATTTGTTTTTTTGACATGAATAACTTTGAATTTCCAATCATAAGAAGGTTGTTCAATAAAAATTCTTATGCATGAAGCTGTTTAATAGCTGAGATGTATTCATCCAACCAGAAACAATGGTGTAGGCTTACTGTCATGGCTGTCTAGTGTGGAACGTGATTGTTAGGCTGTTATGTCAAAGAGATAGTTTTGTGCATCTTTTAGGCATACAGTTGCTTTACTCCAAGAACAAAGAGATAACTACTATTTACAAATGTTGACTGGGTTTACAAAACTGAGACTGGGAGATATAACAAGCATCCAGGTCTTAAGCTTAAGCTATATACACTTACACATTAAAGACAGAAAAAGTCTAAGGAAGTTTTTACTTTTTACTCAATATTTACTTACAAAGAGATAAAAAGAGATACCTACTGTTTACCAGTGTAGACTGGGTTCACTTCACTCTTGTGTAAATGTTTATACAGACTTTGTTAATTTTTCGGTATTTTAATGTCCGTATACAAGATATGTATGTGTATGTATATTAGATCCTCCTGCAAGCAGGAACTCACGAAGAAGCCACATTGGCTTATCAAAGCCGCAAGCTGACCGAAGTCAGTCTCTTACATTCATATTTAACGTTCATGATTATGAATTGTCAACAACTCTGTAACTGGACGACATACATTAATCTTGGAGTGACTCGAACCGGGGACCTTATGATTGAAAGGCACCGGCGTTAACCACTGAGCTAACACTTCTCATGTTATGTGTTAATATAAAATATGTGGTTGTTGTAAGCAACAAAGGAGGAACAATTGAGGCCTACCTGAGTCTGTATTGTGCCAGCATCATAGCATGCACTCCCCATACAATGATACTCTTTAATATCAATGTTTTACCCTAGTCTTGGGCCGCTGGTCTCCAAAGTGAAGGACTATCAGGTTGAGACCATCGTTGAAACACTCTGCAACAACATGTTATCGGACAAGGAACAGTTGAGAGACATCTCCAGCATCGGTGAGTTACAAGTGTTATGTATCGTGTGTAAAGGCTCGCTGATGGGCATTGTGTGGCTGATGTAGTTGTTGCCCGTAGAGGCCCCACTCCATGCAATTTAGTGGTGGAAAGAGCATTTATCCCACATTGATGTAGTGGGTTAAGTGGACTTCCCACTTAATTTCAGTATGTAGACAGTCGTTCCACATGGCTGTAGTGGAAGAGTATTTATCCCACATTGCTGTAGTGGGTAAAGTGGACTTACCACTCAACTCCAGTATGTAGACAGTTGCTTCTACATGGCTGTGCTGGAATGAGCATTTATTGCACATTGCTAAAGTGGGTGAAGTGGACTTCCCACTTCATGCCAGTATGTAGACAGTTGCTTCTACATGGCTGTGCTGGAATGAGCATTTATCGCACATTGCTAAAGTGGGTGAAGTGGACTTCCCTTTTAACTCCAGTATGTAGACAGTTGCATCCACATGACTGGTGGTGGAGTATTAATCCCATGTTGATGTAGTGGGTAAAGTGGACTTCCCACTTTAGTCCTGTATGTAGACAGTTGCTTCAACATGGCTCTGCTGGAGTGAGCATTTATCCCACATTGCTAAAGTGGGTGAAGTGGACTTCCCACTTCATGCCAGTATGTAGACAGTTGCTTCTACATGGCTGTGCTGGAATGAGCATTTATCACACATTGCTAAAGTGGGTAAAGTGGACTTCCCTTTTAACTCCAGTATGTAGACAGTTGGTTCCACATGGCAGTGTTTGTAAAGTATTTATCCCATGTGGCTGAACTGTAGTGAGTAGAATCACCATCATACAGTTTTAGAGTCATTTTAATGTCCTGTTAGGTCTATATTATTTCTCTTGCCTCTTCATAACAGCTACTAACTATAATGTGTTGGAGTTAATCTGACAGGGATTTTTTACTGATTCAAGGGTACATATTCATGTTATCCTTGTATTGGTTGTAATAACCATATTCAAGACAGGTCATAGTGAACACACCAATTGTAGGCCTAATCTCACATACCGTAGACAATAGAGACTGAAGTGGTCAGACTCATAGTGTCTACAAGTACTGCTCAATTTGAATAAGTACTAGAATGATTAGATTTGAATATTCAATGATAATAACAGAAATAGCAGCCAGTTGGGAGAAGTTTCTAATGTTAATACTTTTCATACTGTCAGTAGGAGTGGTATGCTCCAGGACATGAGGGTACTGTTGTCCCGATTGGGTGCTTTTGCCACCTATTTGGGACAGTACGAGCAGTATGAATTATCATGTTTTCCATCAGTTTAAAGCTTTGGAACCCTTCATACTGTCAGTACGAGTGCTTTTGAAGCATGATATGAGAGGAGAGTATCGAGTGGTATTAGCATTAGAATTAGATCAAGATTAATATGGACTGTTTCATGCTGTCAGTACCAGTGCATTAAAGCATGTCTGGGAGGACAGTATAGAGTGGTAAATTAGCATTAGATTCAGATAAATGCTTTGGAACTGCTCATACTGTCAGTATGAGTTCTTCGTAACATCCTCTTGGGGGAGGACCGTATAGAGTGGTGTTAAATATGTCCCAACTGGCAAAAGAGATTGAGCAATTCATGACCTACTGATTAATGATTCCTTGAACGCTTGTCTGGAAAGATGGTTTCAAGCATCGTTATCTATCATCACTATTGCCTCAGAATATGCTAGAAAGTCTAATAATGGTCACACCTATTCAAACTTTGACACGCATTTGTACTGCCACCCTCGTGACATTTGATGCCCTCTATGGACGTTTTATTGACTCAGTGAACTCTCCTACAGCTATGTCTGGGATTCATCTTGAGAATCAGCCTCAGACCATTCTTGAATATTTCTAGCAAATTTTAGCATGTTAAATTTTGTGAGTTTTTTCCAGATACTCCAGCCACATGAATGTTTTAATGTTTTAATTCATTTACAAAAGTTTTTTTTTTTCCCTTCTTTGTTCGGAGTGTTATGAAATGTATATACGTTTGTTTGCAAGAGTAAGGGCTCTTGTCAGTTTCTTGAACCGCTCTAGTCTTTTTTCTTCCCCGTTTTCTTTGATTCCATTCAGGTTTGAAGACAGTGATCAATGAATTACCAACGTCTTCAAACACTCTAGCAACAAGTATTTGTAAAGGAATCACAGGAAGACTAACAAATGCTATTACCAAGGTAGGATATAAACTGAAAAATGAATCCTTAAACTTTATGTCAAATTGATACCTTTCGATACTCCAGTTACCATGAAGTCAACTAGTCATTCAGCTTCATTTGAGTTTTAAATCAAGTCAAAGTGTTGGCCCCACCTGCCCACCCCACCCCACCCTCCCCTCCCACCCTTCCACCCCATCCCCTTTCTTCCCTCTCCTCCCCTCTCCTCCCCTCTCCTCCCCTTTCCTCCCCTCTCCTCCCCTCCTCCCCTCCCCTCTCCTCACCTCTCCTCCCCTTTCCTCCCCCTCATCCCTTAATGAAATAATTAGCAAGTTTCTCTAAATGTTTCATTTGTATAATTTTGATTGATATAAGACAATCGACCTGCAATTTCTTGTCGAATCTACCTTAAAAGAAATAACTACTGTAGGAAGTTTCTAAACTGGTTTGATTTCTTGAATTCTGATTGATGTTGACAGCAGGAGGATGTTTCCGTGAAGCTGGAAGCTCTTGACATTCTTGGTGATCTGCTTAGCAGGTTTGGACGTAAGTTTTATGGTGATGAACTTTATAGATGAAGAAGTTACATGTATACAAGTAACAAGTTTTAAGGATTGAAGATAAGTTTGTTTCAAATATGGAATAAGAATGGGGCACATTGGTAATCAAATCCAGGAAAATTCAGGCTAATTAAAACATTTTAAAAAGTAGGACTATCAAAATTGTTGATTCGAAAATTAAGCAGAAGGGGGGGGGGTGGGGGTGGATACACCAAAGTGGGTCAGTCTTGGTGTACAGGAGTAATGTCAATTTGCAAGCAGAAGTTCATTAGGGTCAGACTCTTATGTAAAGTTTGTTTGTTGATGATCAAACCAGTAAGTTTGAGTGATTATCCAAATTTATAATGTTAAGAAGGATTTCATTCCGGTAAACAATTGTATTTTACAAAAGGGTAATTAACAACAGCAATGAAAGAACTAAGACCCCTAATTCCTTCTGTCTGAAGTGCCAAGGAATTAGTTCTGACAACATTTGGAGATGATGAGCAAACTAGTTAGTTAAGTTCCAAATTTGAGTTGAAATTATGATTAATTTCCTGAACATTTTGATAATTCTGATGATTTTGATTTTAATTTGATAATTTTGATTAATCTTAAAAGGTTGTGTTTTTTTCTCTTCATTACAGCATTACTTATTAGTTTTCACCCAACCATCCAGTCAGCTCTACTCCCTCAGCTAAGCAGCTCTCGAATGGCAGTCAGGAAGAGGGCCATCATCGCTTTGGGTGAGTTTGTGGATGAAAAATTGACCAGTTTTGCTCTTTCCTAAGAAAAAACTGCTACTAGGGGAGGGTCGGGAGGGGGGGTATTCCCTTGGACAATTCAGTTTCAAGATACATTTGGGTGTTCTACAGCTTTGGTAAATGTTGTGGTGTTTGTCGTAACTTTTGTAAGTTCAGTATGGGAAATGATGCCACTGGTACGTTAGCAGTATTTAAAAAATGTCCACAAAAATATTTGCCATACATTATTCCTTCAGACTGTTGAGAATATATAATGTAGTTAAAGGGAAAGGTTAAAGGATCTGGCACTTAAATGCCAATCATAGCAGGAATTTCTTCAAAGACCTCTGGAGAAGATCCTGCTAGGATTCTCAAAGGCCCTCTAAGGCCCTCTTTGATAATGTTTACCTACACAGGACTTTTGAAGCAGATAAGCACTTTGTGACTATTTTGTTCCTTCTAGTTTCTCTTGAAGAGAAGATACCTCGAAGATGGTGTAACTTGCAGTGTTATCATTGAGTTATCGAGTTTTACTATTGGCATGTCGCATCTGGGTTTAAGTACTATGGGAGAGTGTGTAACATATGCTGTAAGGGTTTGATGCGATGAATTCGAGTGATTAATCCGAGCAGCTTTCTTCAATCGTTGATATTGAAGTTTCGAACTTCTTTGCAAATTTTCAAGGAATGTGACTCCTGAAGCTACGCTTTTCGATGTCACACTCTCAGCTTGGATTTCATACTGATCCTTATAGATCAAAAGTATCTTTTACCCCATAAATCACGAAAGAGGGCTTATAAATGGAGAAGATGCTGATTTGCGATAGCCATTAACTGAAAAACTCTTTATCTATATTGAAACAATTGATATAAAAAAGAAGACCAAATTCTACAACGGCACGCTTGTGTTTGTTTTTGTTTCTCATGGAGATTTAATGAATGAAGGACAACAACAGTTTCAATTTTTTTTTCTCTTCCAGGTCATTTAGTGCTCAGTTCGAACAAGAATTTATTCAACGACCTAATTGAATTTCTTCTAAACGAACTGAGTGCCAACAGTAATCCCTCAACTACTAGGACGTTCATACAGTGCATAGCTTCCATCAGGTTAGTACAAGTAATCCTCAAAGGAGCAGGGGTAGGAGGGGGGTGGGGGAGGAATGGGAGAGTGGGGGTCCAGGAAGGGAGGGCGGTGATGTGGGAGGTCCCTTTGTAGGGAGCAAGGTAGTAGATAATATTGATGTCGAGTAATTTATGTTTTGTGGTGGTGGTACTGTTGTTATAGCTTGTCTAAGACAGGTGTGATGTGAAGCATGTAGAAGGTGCAGCGTCAGGATGGTGGTGGAACATTACCGGTATGAGGTGGATTGAAGGGTTGGCTGGGGTTTGTCAGGGATTAGTAGACAAGGGATGGGTATAACTGATATGCAAACTTCAACTGCTGTAATATTTATTGCCTATATCCAGGGTCCTCAATTTTCTATGAAAGCCACAGAAACACATTGGTTGGAGCAAGATGCCAGACAGAATAAAATAAACAACAATTATACTTTAAAGATTAAGCAATGTGATCTTTACACCACTTTGGTTTTTGTATTTTGTTTGCCAGTCGTCAAGCGGGACATCGCGTAGGAGAACACATGGAGAAGATCATCCCGCTCATTGTGAAATTTTGTCAGGTAGAGGGCGACGATGAACTCCAAGAGTACTGTCTCCAGGTAAGTCTAAACGTGTAATATCATAAAATAAATCTCCCCCCCCCTCCCTCCCCTTCCAAACTCCCCTCTGGTCCCTGTAGTGGTATCTTGCAAATATTATCACTTACAGTAAAGGGTTTGTTTTCATCAGAAAGTCAACGTATATATTAATCGTCAACACTGAGAGGTTTCCTCTACCTCAGAAACACTTAAATGTTATATGGGTGTTTGTTGCTATGGCACCAGTTCTCCAATTTGTGTCTTGTGACTTTTATTGGAAAGGATATTATATTTGTGTCAATGAGCATCGGCATGGCATCACATGTGAGCAATCAAATGGCTTGTTGCTTACAACCTTGGACTAAGAGAAAGGCAACCAAACAAAACATTGATTTGCAGGTTTTGGTTCTTGAGAATTACCAGGGCATTTCCAGCTGAGAGAATTGAATATTGGTCCTTATGCCTGACAAAATGTGCATTCCAAATGGACATGGTCTTCTTCAGATGATACAAGTCAACTCTTTGATCTGGAACAAATGGTTGTATATTTCTTGGGAAGCCAGATGGGACAACAACATAATTGTGGCAGAGGTTTTGGTTTACTGGAAGAATTTTAGTTTTCTACTGCCCACTCTTTAATCTCATTTTCTGTCTTTTACTGTTTGACCTTTCATTGATAGGCGTTTGAATCTTTTGTGAGAAGATGCCCGAAAGAAATATCTCTCTATTTACACTTTCATCTCATATGCTGTCTTTTATTGTTTTACCCTTCGTTGATAGGCATTTGAATCTTTTGTGAGAAGATGCCCGAAAGAAATATCTCCATATTTGCACAAGGTAGGACGCACAGTTTTCTTATAAATACACCGGTGTTATTAGACATATTAAATCTCCATATATTTTCCATATGAGAACTTTTTAAGCTGTAATGTTTGATTCAATTGATCACTTAACTATGGCTGAAAATTCTCAAGTTATTCTGAATCATGTAGCGAACTAAATCACATAGATTAGTTGTCATTCAAAACTGTCTTATGTATGTTCCAATACTATTCTTAAAGATTCTATATTTGATCCCATGGATCATTCACCTCAGTAGTGTCTCCGTTATTCTGTATCATGTATTGCACATGATCATTTGGTACTCATTCATTAATCTTATATATTTGATCCCATGAATCATTCTTCAATAAAGCTCACTGTCTGAAGTACAGTATTTCATAGTACATACTATTCTATGACATGCTATATCTGATCCCATGGATTAGTGACCTGTTCCTGAGGTATCTCACACTATCATGGTTAAAGCTATATAGTATTTTAGTATTGATCCCATGGATCATTCATCATTCATGTGCACTGTCTGAAGTAGAGTATGTCATAGTACTTACTAGTCTATGACGTTATATCTGATCCCATGGATCAGTGACCTCTACCTGATGTATCTCACACTATCATGGTTGTAGCTATATAGTATTGATCCCATGGATCATTCATCATTCATGTTCACTGTCTGAAGTACAGTATTTCATAGTTCTTACTATTCTATGACATGCTATATCTGATCCCATGGATCGGTGACCCCTACCTGATGTATCTCACATCATCTTTAAAGCTATATGGTATTAGATCCCATGGATCATTCATCATTCATGTTCACTGTCTGAAGTACAGTATTTCATAGTACTTACTATTCTTTGACATGCTATATCTGATCCCAGGGATCAGTGACCTCTACTTGATGTATCTCACACATTCATGGTTGTAGATACATAGTATTTGATCCCATGGATCATTCATCATTCATGTTCTCTGTCTGAAGTACAGTGTGTCATAGTACTTACTATTCTATGACATGCTATATCTGATCCCATGGATCAGTGACCTGTACCTGATGTATATCACACTATCATAGTTATAGCTATATAGTATTTGATCCCATGGATCATTCATTACTATGGTTCACTGTCTGCAGTACAGTATGTCATAGTACTTACTATTCTATGACATGTTAAATCTGATCCCATGGATCAGTGACCTCTACCTGAGGTATCTCACGCTATCATGGTTATAGCTACATAGTATTTGATCCTATGGATCATTCATATTCACTGTCTAAAGTACAGTATGTCATAGTTCTTACTATTCTATGACATGCTACATCTGATCCCATGGATCAGTCACCCCTACCTGATGTATCTCACACTATCATCGTCGTAGCTATTTAGTATTTGATCCCATGGATCATTCATCATTCATGTTCACTGTCTGAAGTACAGTATGTCATAGTACTTAGTATTCTATGACATGCTATATCTGATCCCATGGATCAGTGACCTCTACCTGATGTATCTCACACTATCATGGTTGTAGCTATATAGTATTGATCCCATGGATCATTCATCATTCATGTTCACTGT
>JAIPMN010029638.1:2905-14877 GCA_020650975.1 Apostichopus californicus
AAGTTGCAAATGGTATAGGGGTATATTTTCAAAAGTAACGGTCATGTGATCCGAGGTCACCAAAGGTCAATTAATGTTAAAAAACTAGAATTTTGGGGAGAGAAAATGGGCAAAGATAAAAATATTTGAATTTTATAGTTTTGATGCTATATTCATGTCTCACCGATCAAAAATGTCAATGGGTTGACCCCAGGTGACCTTTGTGTGTGAAGTTATATGAGGTCAAAGTTAATTTCCAGACATTTAATGCAATAACTCCCAGTGCCAAAGTGTGACACGATTGATATTTTGGGACAAGATGCAAATGGTATAGGGGAATTTTTTCAAACTTAACGGTCATGTGATCCGAGGTCACCAAAGGTCAATTAGCTATTGTAATCCATTAGTCGACCCGCATCTAGGTGATCTTTGACTAGTATTTTTGCAAGATTTTGAGAACAAAATGTCCGTCAAGGTTGGGAGTTACGCTATTGTAATCCATTAGTCGACCCGCATCTAGGTGACCTTTGACCTCAGTTTGACCTCCGGTGACCTTTATCAGTTTCTTTGGTTCATTGAATTTTCGTGGCCATAATCGGATCTCCAAGGTACCTTCCGATCAAAATTGTCCTTGGTTGACCCCTGTGCGACCTTCGTGTGCGAAGTTATCAGAGGTCAATTTTTTTAATAAGTACAGTTAGGATGGTCGTACAGACTTGTCATGTTGTTTTTGGAATCGGTGTGTCAAACTACATCTGACCGCGAGGTCAAAAGGTCAAAGGTCAAATTTTGAAAAATATGCTCATTTTAGGAGATACGGAGCAAAACAAAAAAGTTTGTCAATAAATTGATGTAAGATAGAGCTCTGTGTGCTCTATAGAGGAAACCATTTCCCGCTTCAATCGGACACCCGGTTCTCAAGTTATGAGGGGTCAAAGGTTGGTTTTGATACCTTATTAGCAATAACGTTGTGTGTGTACATTGGAACAAATAACAATTTTAGGACAGAGTGCACATCATCAAGGGGAATATTTTTGATAAATACCATCAGGTCATACAAGGTCATTCAAGGTTGCTTGTGTGCAAAAAACTGCCAACTTATGCTAATTTTTGCAACAACTTCTAGTCACGAAGTCTGACATGGCTGATATATTGGGACAAGTTGTGAATGAAGTAGGGGCACATTTTCCAAAATAACCATGATGTGATCCAAGGTCACCAAAGTTCAATTATGGGTCAATATGTGTTTTTTCTGTGCAGTAACTTGTGAAACTACTATTGGCAGGGGCTGGCATGATTGATATTTGTGGACTAGTTGTGAATTGGGTAAGGGATCATTCCTAAACATAACAGTCATGTAATCCAAGGTCAACAAAGGTCAATTAATGGTCAAAAACTACTATTTTTGCAATCACTTAAGAACCAAATGTCCATCAAGGTTGGGAGTTACGCTATTGCAATCCAATAGTCGACCTGCATTTGGGTGACCTTTTACCTCAGGTTGACCTCCAGTGACCTCTATAGTTTCTTTCAAGTCGATTCTTTGAATTTTCGTGGGCATATTCCGATCTAAATTGTCCATAAGTTGACTCCTCTGCAACCTTTGTGTGCTAAGTTATTAGAGATCAAGGTTTTGCTTGGTTTTGGTTAAATTCTTAATAAGTACAGTTCGGATGATTCTGTGAGTTCTGTAACATGAGCCAACTCTTGCTCATATCAGACACCTGGTCCTTAACAGGTTCTCAAAAAGACCAACGGTGGATTTGTGATATTTTTGGCAATAATATTGTCTGTGTACATCGGACAACATAACAATTTTAGGACAGTGCTGCTCCCCTTGTAAATATTCCTTACACGCAAGGAACCACAGTGCCCTTGGGCTCTTGTTGGGACTAGTTTTGAATAGGTTAAGCGATTGTTTCCAAACATAACATGTGATCCAAGGTCAACAAAGGTCAATTATGGGTCAAAAACTCAATCTCCAAACTGATCAAAATTGTCCATGGTTGACCCCTGTGCGAACTTCATGCGCAAAGTTATCAGAGGTTAAGGTTTTGTTTGGTTTTGAGAGGTAGACCTCTTTTGACCTCACATGACCTTGGAATAGTGCCTCCAGTGACCTGTATTAGTTTTTAGTTGAATTTTTGTGGCCATATTTTAAATGTCCATGGGGTGACTCCTGTGCAACCAAAGTTATTTAGTACAGTTAGGATGATTCTGAAAGTTCTTATAAACAAATCTAACAAAAGTCAACAAATTCTCTAGAGGACCAATCATTGATTTGTGATATTTATGGCAATAATATCATGTGTGTACATTCAACCCTGAAATAACAATTTTAGGATAGTGCTTTTAAAGTCCTTACAGTATAAGCAAGGATCCATAGTGCCCTTGGGCTCTTGTTTAGTAATAAGATGAATCCTGCTTCCATGAAGGTCAAAGGTCAGAAATGGGAAATTCTTGTAAAAATGATACAGTATGAAAGAGAAACATGGATGGGTCTCACTGTAGTCTAGCACACCAATATCCCTCAATTGATTAGGTGAACTCTTTATCTTTTGATCGTGGTCATAGGTCATTTGAGGTCAGCAGGGACAAAATATGTGAAAGTCTTGTAATTTTAAGCAATGTCTTGATTTGCAAGCAGTTATTTCATCAAACCCTTAATGTAGTTTGCCATTTTGGTGTCTTATTCAGTTCCTATGCTGAAAGCATCAGGAACCTATATTAAATTTCAAGTTTGCTTGTACAGTACTGTAGGTGGATTTGTGTGGGTGTATTTCTGTGTCTGCATGTGATGCCTAAACACAAAAAAAAATCAAGACTCCAGCCAGTTGGATTTGGCGTATAACAAGCAACAATGTTTCTTAAACTTTATACATGCAGTTTACAATGCCATCTAGCCAGAGTTTGAAGTGGGAGAGGGAGTCTGATGTTCCCCTGAAAGAGGGGTCTCAGACACAGTATTGTCCACCCCTTGGATAATTTCTTTGGGTTAGGGGTTAGATGCAAAATGTGTACCTATCAATTCCAACATTCTAACTGCATTGTGCAGTATAAGATTTCACGTTTTTGAACAGACTGTGGCTACAGCCCTGCACATACACCAAAGCAAACTTGGAGGACATTCTAGATTAGTTTTGTTAGAAAATGACAGACAATGGCTACAGTACAGACCCCTGTACACCCATTAAAGCATGTTTACTGTAGATGATATCCAACAGGACCAAAACCTTCATAAATTTGTAAAACATCACGAATATTCAGTGTAGACTATGTACACTTAACAATGAAGCCCTATACATTTCAATACCTCTATGTATTACGATATACACTGTAATGCTTGACAGCAGCATGGTGTTTTGCTTCTTCTGCCACATTGCTTGAGCAATGCTTTTGAAATATTTTCCCTTGGTACTACTGTACATGGAATCATTTACAGAATGTAATAAGTTTTGTAGCCTCAAAGCATTTCAGTCACAAATTATGAGGCAATTATGGCTTATTTTGGTGCATTAATCATCTGTGGTTACATCTCAACTGATATAAGGTTACATCTACTGTAGGTGTGCCACAGTTTTGCTGTTACCACCTGACCTACTGCCGGTTCCAGAAATACTTGCAAGCATAGGCAGTAAAGCAATAAACAAAGGATGTTAGGCATCTGAAGGTTAGAGAGCTCTGTGCAAACGTGACCAGTAATACCACTAGTAGCCCGAAAGTGTCTGACAGTTTCTTTCTTACCTGGCAGTAAAGCCTTGACAATGGAGTTAGAAAAGTCTAAACAGCTTAGATTGAACTGTTGCAAAGATATTGTTTGCTTGAAAGTACTGTATATTATACAATTGTGAAATCATATCAAGTTTGAAAGGTCTTTTTCAGTGAGCAGATAGCTAGTGCTCATTTGACGATATTTTGTTTGTTAGAATTGGCTTTAAAGCACTGTACATTATGAAGGATATATATATTTTTTGTCCTTAAGTCATTTTGTAAAGAAGTATAGATCAGTCATTACTTTTGCACAAGACACTGTATGCATTGAAATGTCTGTTAACAAATATACCTTAAATAATGTACACCTACAATAACTTTCTTATCTGATTCACTGAGCATGGAAGTATGAGCACATCAGTAGTACTGAGTTTCTGCAGCCTCGCTCTAGAGGTCATAGGTCAGTTCACATAAATATCAATAAGATTTTAGAACAATTGGGAGCACACACAGGTAACTTTAGATGTGGTTTTGTAGATTTTCTTTCCTTCTTACAATATATTTGATGTATATCCCATTAAGCGGATCAGAGGTCAATACCTACAGTAGCTGTTTTGACTTCACTTAGTGTGAGGATCTTCTGTGTGAGTTACCAGAATCTTACTCTCTTATGTGGAGTTCAAAAGAAGTTCAAGTCTCAGACGAGCTGTTGGTTACATCTCAAACATCACGTTTCAGAAATCTTCTGACCAAGGCTAGTCTAAAATGACAGTTATTGATGTGATTAGTCACCTATTAGATTTATTCTTGTTCTTCTCTTCCATAGGTGTCCATCTTCACCTTCAGCCAACTGAAAGAAGAACTTTCTTTAAAGCTAACCCAAACTGACTGTGGGAAGTTAGGCCACTACTTTTCACTACCACCTGATCAAGTGCAGACCATTATTACAAGTCCCTTTCACTCAAAGAACTTTTTGCTTGCCCTTGAAGAGAGAGGATACATACAGCCTTCAAATGTGAATCGATTAACTGATGCACTCACTGAGCTGAAGATCAACCATACTCACTTATTAACAGAGAAGTACATGAAGCTAATAGGTAGGCCCCTAATCATTAGCCCTCTTTGTAATTTTGTATTTTGATTCACCTCTTGTACTTTCAAAATGCAATTAAGAGAGGTCTTGATCTCTATAAAGTATAGCTCAACGATCATTCATATTTTCCTTGATATAGAAAAACCTCTTTATGGATAGTGATAGACTATCACCTGCCAGCTCACCCTACCACCTCCCTCCTCATACCCCCCCCCCCCCCCAGAAAGATTCCACTTTATGCAATATACAACACAGGTGGTGTTTATTCTAGATGCTGGAAACCAAGATGTGTACAACAAAATATCGTACTGTATACAGTATGTATAAGTGGGCAAATATCACCTTGTGCCATGATGTGTATTATGCAATCAGCATGCCTGTACATCTCTGTGGATATTTCACAACACTGGAAACTTCAACTTGATGTTTACCTTAAACATTTCAGATCAAGAGACTGAATATGATAGATTCCTCGCCGGCCTCTCTGCTCATTTGACATTTTCCATAACAGAGAAACTGTGTGAAAACTTTGAAGTTACAGATGAGAACAAGAACACAGTTATCTCCAGTCAGAATCCAGGACTCTCCTTCCTCCTGACAATTGATGAGATGGGTATCATTAATCCTTCTGATGTCAGCAAATTAGAAACACCTTTAGAGGAATATCGTCTTCTCCAGGCAGTAGCTAAGATACACGAATACCAGTCCTTGGTACTTTATGATGAAATCAAGGCGCAAGATGAAGGTATTGTAAATTCATGTGTATATATGTTACAAACTTAACATTCCACTGGTACAAGTGTCGTGCCAGTTTTAATGAACATTCCTGACTTAAGACTTCATAGCTCGAAAACAGTTAAACACACAAAATGCACTCATTATCTAAAAATCATATGTGTGGATTACAGGATATTTTATAGATAATGAAGACTGAGATGTTTTGAACTGAAGCACATTGATGGAACTCACTGTTTCATAGCATTGTATGTTGTTGAGAAATATAATAATGCAGGTTTCACTTTATTATGATGAGCGCATTGTTCTACTGTGTAATCTGTGATGTAATACAGTGACTATACCAACAGCTTATTATCCTGTAAAATTAAAGTTATGATATTAATCCTTTGAAAATAATTTAGTCGTGTCCCAGGAAGCTGCAGTTTGCAGTGTTCTCAAATGACTTCACAATTAAACAATGCTCCTAATTATGGAGGAGTCCTACTTGATCAGTGACAAATAAATCAATTCTTACTATTTATGACAGCAATCATTGCGCAATGCTTGTCTCTAAATAAAAGAAAATTAATCTTTAAATTGGGATTTTTCAATAGTGGTACATGTAGTCTTTGAAAATAAATTGCAGATAGAGAACAGTATCTGATGGTATGAATGAAATATAATAACATCTGCGTTTCCAATTGTTTAAAGTCTGGATGTATGACACTATTTTTTATTATTGCTGTTTGTATTACTGAGTAATTTTTAAACTGACTAGCATGTTTGAGCAATGACAGTGTCTTAGTTTGTGTTAGGAATGAGTTTCCTTTACATTTGAAGGTTATACTACTGTACTGTAGTTGTTAATAAATGTTACCAAAGATACAGTGTTACGAGATTGCCCAAACTATTGATATCAAAGCACACTTGTTTTTCAGTATGGTAGATATTCTTTATATTGTCATAAATTGTGAAACATTTGAATTTGTTTCAATATAAATTGAACTGTGCTTTCTGTTTCCTTGTTTTAAAGACAAAGAGAGCTTATTCCTGAAATGCTTACAACAGAAGATGAAGAGTTGGTTTGAAACAATGACTCCTGTCCCCTGGATGAAGTCTTGTCAATGGAAATGTAACGATCTCTTTATAGCCAGCCGCTTAGTCTTAACAAATTCTGGTTCAAAAATATCTAGCAGAGAAGTTGACCGAAAATGTAAGCTGCACTACCTAGATATCTTTACTAATGAAAGACTAAAAGCAGAGACTCGAATCATTCTGGAAGGACAGCCAGGCTCCGGCAAGACAATGCTCTCCTCTCAGTTGGCTTATGACTGGTGTTGTGGAAAGCTTATGGATATCCCCATGGTCATCTATCTGCCCTTGAAAATTGTTGATAACATGACAATTATTCAAGCTATCAAGATGTTTTACATCCGTAAAGGCATTCCCATCACAGAAGAGGATATTGAGTCTATGCTTAACAGTGATAAGAAAAAAGTCTACCTCATATTGGATGGGTTAGAAGAATACAATGGTGTAACCAAAGATGGAAGTCCCTCAGAAGTCATGAGAGTAATGACAAAGGAGAAACTGTCCAACTGCATTGTTATAATAACAGCTAGGACAGATTATGCCAAGCATCTACCTCCAGGTCCAATGTTGAAGATAGGAAGCTTCGGTGAGGATGAGAGGGATGAATACATTGAAAAAGTCTACTCTGATGATGTCAAAAGGCAAGAAGAAGTAAAGGAATTTATTGATAATGTTCCATTTATTCTTGATCTTTGTAATGTTCCACTACTCTTTGTGTTGTTAGTACATAACATTGATAGATTAGGAAAGTTACAAGAGGGGCAGCTTGACAGGGTTACTCCTTTCGTGAAGGCCATTGTAGATATTCTGTGTTCTGTACAGGATGAGGAAGACAACCAGAGTCATATATCTAACCAGCAGCAGGAATCAGTTTGTGAAGAGGATGAGAGCAGATTAGAAAGTGAAGTATCAATAGAACCCCACATTACATTGGAGGAACTTGCCTTTAACGGTCTCTGTAAAGGAAACCAACAATTGTTTTGGCAGAAGAACTTTGTGGATAGATGTGTCAGTTATAGCAAAACATGGACAGATGCTGGGTTACTTGTTGTTGAGGAAGGAACTCCATTAAATTCCCCCAGTAGAGATCTTCAGACTGACTCAGGAAGTGGAAGTCCCCAGACTGATTCCATCAGTGATATGTCTAAAGTTACTACAGAGATAAAGAAATGGCTATCCCTTGAATCTGATCTTTTGGCATCTGTCAATCAATCAGAGAGTAATCCAATATTGGAATCAACAGAGGAAAAATCAGAACCTTTACTGAACAGAAAAACTCCGAAATATATCTCGTTACAGGTCAAATTCCTTCATAAGTTAATCCAAGAGTGGTTTGCAGCAAAGTATTTAGCTCTCCTGTTCTGGGGTCACAAATCAACTGAACAACATTACAAGTATCAATTGTTCAGAGAACACCTGGCTAACATAGACCCAGCTGATCTCCATTATGTCTTGCGCTTCACTTGTCACATCTGTCCTCTCAGCTTTCATTTCATTGCCAGTTTTCTAATGCGAAACTTTAAAACAGGAGATGATGAGATTCCTGATTACATCATGAACTGCATCTGTCTCTGTTTTGCTGAGTATGATGGTTACAAAGGACATAAGGTCAAGGACATTGTCAAAGAGATCTGTAGAAGAGAATCCGTCAACTTCAGCTCTGGAGATAGTCGACTGCTGCTGAGGTCAAAGGTTTCTATGCTCACCTTTGCTTCAAGATCACAGGTAAAGTGTGAATACAAATTTCTATGCTCAAATACACAGCAAACCCCTGCTTATATTCCGATATCTGTGATACATCATCTGAAGTGTGCATGATTACAACATTCAATTTTTCCAGTGCCGAGTACAGTATCAATCTGTAGGATACAAAATTCAAACTTAAGTAAATCTAGTATGTTGAGATATTGATGATGTAAGTTTATTTTAAATATGTTACCTCTTGAAATGTATCTCTCAATCCAGAGAACAAATTTGATCTTTAGTACAAGATCGACCTAATATACTCATTCTGGGTATATGAGACTAAGATATGAATTGATCTACAGATATTATACAGTGGCAGATCATTTTGGGATGTGTGAATCATTTTCAATACAACATTATCATATGCTGAACCATCTATTAAATTTACAAGATCAGGATATGGTATGGTACACATTTCGTCAATGATATTAAACAACGGTGGGCTATTAATCAATCCTTAGTGTTGCTTTAGGATATTGTGATGCATGAGACAACTCTAGCTGATTTTGTTCACGACATGGGACACATATTGCAATTTTCATATCTTCACTAGCAAACAAACTTAATCTTAATGTCTCTCATCAGGTTTCTAGTTTTATGGTTTCCATTAGTTATTGTTGGGTACTGATATCAGGTTGACATACTACAATATCTGTGGATTATTCTCCAGATTCCAATCAAATGTCTGAAGCTTTCAGATGTTGTTGAAAAAATTACAGAGAAAGCCCTGATCTTGAAGGCTGATGTCTCGCTGGGAGTTTTGAATACCCTGAGGGCTATTGAAGTGAATCGATGGGACCAGAAGCTTATTGAACAAGATTATGAAGATCTCATTCAATTCATTATCAACAATGAAAAGGTTGAAGTAGCACGGTGAGGACTAATTCAAAGTTGGCAAAACCAAACTAAAGCTTTTACTCTATGTGATATTGAAAATGAGGATCATTGGAATGTGTGATTTATAGAGCTAATAGAAGAACATTCAGCAGAAATATCTCCATGTAAAATGTTTGGCTTTCTCACTGCATCATTACTTTTTCTGTCAGTCTGCTACATCGAGATTACCTAGTCATAATTTACTCCACTCCTTGATTACCAGTCTCCCCAGTAGCTTAGCTCATTCTCATTCGACCATGTCTAGGGTAAACTAGTAACCCTTTTAGCAATGTACGCCCTCCATGACCAGTGCTATTGGTCAAAGTCAATACTTCTCTATCTTCCACCCATGGTGCCTAGAAGTGTTATTGTGGATAAAGCATCATTTGTCTGTTTGATCTGTATATTATTAAGTATAAAGTGTCATTATATCAGTATTTTTTGTCTTAAATTTCCAGTTAAAAGCTCTACTCTTAAATGGTAATTTCTCAACTGCTCTCACTATCGTGAGAGCTCATTAGATATCTAGGTTCACCAGTTCCAAAACTGAAAAAGAGGCTACTCAACAGTTATAATATCTGTAAAATGTACACTAGGTTGATAGGTGCCCCCTACTTAACATGAGACTTCTAGATCAAAGGTCATTTGAGTTCATCAATGGTCAAAATATGAAAATCTTGTGTAAATAGGTGATTCCAAGAGTTTGTATGTATGTATGTATCTTGGATGGGTGGGTGATTATGGCTGGTCTCAATTCTCCTTTTACAAAATACAGTATCATAATATATAATTGTAGAAAACTAAGCATTTTCCTGAAAATTAAGGGCCTATGCCCTCTATGTAATTCTTTCTATGTTAATTTATCTAACAATTGTATTTATTTCATTTTCTTAATAAAAATCTGCAAAGTGGGAGATATTTTATCGTACATTTTACTTCTTTTTTTTCTCAGTTTACTATTACCAAGTCCACCGGTGGCTGTGAAAGATGAAAAAGATCTGAAACACTTACAATCCCGAAACATTTCAGGTAACATACATTCTATTTCATGAAAAACAAGAGCTTGGTAATTAGATGTAACAGATATTCCTCTGTATGTGATACAATAACTTAGCCTCACATTTTGTTAAAGCTGTTTCATTCTAGTTTTGCTTCTGCATAGTGGTAAGAAACGTAGCTCTGTCCAGCATGTTGAAAAAATGTAACTTAAGGCTTTTAGCCTGCAAAATGGTACTACTTGACGAGATAGATTATGATAATAGCTTGGACAAGCTGAAATCAGAAAACTTCATGTCATACAGAACTAGACATATTAACAGTGATAACAATCATCACAAGGAAGTGTGAACCCTCGTACAAATATTTCCTTCTTTTGCACGCGTGCAATTGTGGTATGTGCGCAGAGAGCGTGTGGGGAATGTGCAAATTGCGCTCTTTTGGAACGTTTTCACGCATGCAATTACTGTTGCATGCATGCAAATGATAAAATTGCACGCTCTGGGCACGCATGCAGGGGAATAAAATTGCACGCTCTGGGTACGCATGCAGGGAAATAAAATTGCACGCTCCGGGCACGCATGCAGGGGGATAATATTGCATGCTCCGGGCACGCGTGCGTAGAATTTACATGCATGCAATTCTTGCATGCGTGTGGGGAGCATGCAAATTGCGCTCAATTGGAACGTTTTCACGCATGCATCTTAAAAACGCGCTGTTTGACAAATGTTTGCATGCATGCAAATTTGCACGCTGAATTTTCACGCATGCATTTTAAAAATGCGCTCTGCTTGACAAAATTTTGCATGCATGCAAATTTGCACGCTGAATTTTCACGCATGCATTTTAAAAACGTGCTCTGCTTGACAAACTTTTGCATGCATGCATGCACGCATAATTTCCAGTTGGTATATATATTACAATTATGTGCATTAATTACTGGATGAAAAACAAAATTAATATAAAAACTTGCATGGAATATTTTCAATTCTCTCTGAATTATGAGTTTTATTCAATATTAACTTCAGAAAAATTGAATGGTTAGTTTTCTTTCAATATTTACTTTGAAATTTAGAACAAAATAACTTCCCTGGATGATTAAAATAGGTAGATAAAAAAGTGCATGGAATATTTTCAATTCTCTCTTATTTTCTTAGGAATAATTAAATGGTTAAACAAAATACATGGTATTGCTACTATTGCAATAGGAATAAGATTTATAAACAAGAGCCCAAGGGCACTATGATGAATGTCACCAAGTTTCATGTAGATCCAACAATGTTTAGTAATTTGACCTCAAATGACATGTAAATTTGTACATATAGGTAACATTGGTACATGTTCATCGTGTGTATATATATATATGTAAGGGTGTTAGCCACTGAAAATAAATGTTTGTTCTTGATCAGAGAACTCTGGGTTTGGTGTGATGACCAAACACAGAGCAATTAAGACACATAAAAATGGAAAACTCAACTGGATTGGATCAAAATAAATTATATGAATAACAAACAATATACAGCTTATCTGGGCCCAGTCAAAGAGTTAAATCAAATAACTTACAGTAGTGAGGTACGTGCACACCCAAATGTTAAAGTAAATACACTAAATTTAAAAGTCTGTTCTGGTGAGTTGGATCGACTGCTGGTGACATCCCTTATACAAATCAGAGCATGCAAATCGTGTGCAAATTGCATGCAAACTGTGTGCAAGTGAAAAGCACGCAACCGGTTTGCATGGGCACGCTTTCTGCACGTAGTTT
>JAIPMN010029643.1:898-50328 GCA_020650975.1 Apostichopus californicus
ACCCTACAGGAGAAGTAAGGAATAGCTAAGGGGGAGGCGGGGGAGGGAGGGCGAGGGGAGGGTAGGAGTGGGTGCTATGGTGGTCTGAAATATGACAGCATTGTCCAACATCTTACAAGTGTAATGAAAGTTGGGGAGGGGAGTCGAGGGGAATATAGTGGTTTGTATATGGTAGTATTGGCCAGTGCCCTTATAGGGAGAAGTATGGAATAGTGAGGAGAGTGTGTGTGGGGGGGGGGGGGGTTGGATGGTGGTCTGTAGTATGATAGTGTAATGCAACATGCAAAAGTAGTGAATAGTAAGGGGGAGGGAGGGAGGGAGGGAAGGAGGGGATATGAGAGTTTGTATTATGGTAGTGCTGACAAAGAACCATATGGATTTAGGGAATAGTAAATGGTTGGGAGGAGGGGGGGAAGGGGTGAGGGGTGTGGGGAGGAGGGAATATGGGATCTGTAATAAGGAAGTGTTGGCCAACAGGATATAGGAAGGGTGAGATGGGGATAGGTTGTTGTGTTGGCAATATGGTGTTATGTAGTGTAACAGAGTAGGCCAACACCCATTGGAAAAGTTACGATATATTAAGGGGGATGGTGGGGATATTGGCTAGTAATATAATAATATTGGGTTGAATTTAGCTTTAACAGAAAATGGTAGCAGCTAATATTCTAGGGTATCATCACAAATAAGTGATATGCTGTGAAGGTCAGACACAAAGTTAATTGCTTGCATAAGTTGTTAGGGAATGGTTATGTTTATATATTTTCCGCATTTTTAGTTGTAACATTCATCTGAATCATACAAGGGAAGCTTGATCAACAGGCATATTAAAGTTGGAGGGTGGAGGAGGAGGAGGAGGGGATAGACCACCCCTTGGGAATAATTTATCTGGTAGCACTTAAAAATGCTAATTAAAACGGCCCCATCGATGATATCAAAATACTTTGCATAAGTGTCAAGTTTTGACAAGTTACACTCTTGCAAGGTTCAGAATCGCTATGCATTATTTCCATTACTCGCCCTCCACCACTCAGATGTCGTGTGTAACTCTGGAGTTTTGTGTTGCTTGCTGTTTACAGGTGTTGAAGCATCGACGCGAAAAATGTCCAAAGCTCAGGGAAACAACAGGACTAGGACTGGAAAGGTAAATAATTACAAGGATTAAATTTTCACAAAGAAGAGAACAAAAAAAATATAAACAAAACCCTGGCAGTAACATTACATAGAATGTGCTTAAAAAGATGAATTTTGACCCAACATGAATTGTGAGGCAAGCGGTTTGTTTCAAAACTTGACTTATTAATCCGTAGAGCTAAAGTGTTCCACACTATTTCAAGAATTTATTCTGCTTAAAGCATCAAAGCATTGGCTATGTTAATGACTGCTTTGTACTGCGATTCAGCTGCATTTTGCACACACGCCGTATAATATTTTGCGTGCAGTCGTAACAAGCTAGTTGTCACGCTCAAAGTGCCTTGTTTTTGTCCCTTCTGTTACTGTTAATTGTCATTTAGCCTTTGAAGAAGATCCTGCTAGGATCGAAACGTCAGGCCAACTTACTTTTACACATTCTCCTACACAGGCTCTCTAGTGGATAAGCAGTTTGCTAACAGTTTTATTTTATTTTGTAATATTTTACACAGAATGGTGTACTCCTCAAACTAACAATTGAAGAGATCTAATTCGTTAATGGTTTAAATTAAGTCTTTAATGGTAGTAATTATGGTTATTAATGGTTTAAATTCAATATGACAAATTTGTTTTGCCACAGAAATTTTTTTATTGGTTAACCTTTGTAGATTTTTTGCCTACTTTGGTCCTTGTGATTTTTGATGAAATCGAAAGTAACAGATTCTTGTTTCCAGGTAAAGTACTTTCTCTTTAAACAATCCTTACTGTTTTACCGGACAGTGGCCACAGAGTCGATGCAAAATGCATCTTTCAGTTTTCTGATCCGCATGAATAGTGGCGTGTCCATGGCAGCTGGTTTCATTTTGGACAACAATTGTCACTCTATTTTACTCCTTATTATTGATCCCATTAGGGTCAAAGTTTCTTGTTCTTTCGATATTCATAAATTTGTTTTCCACAATTTTTCCATGTGCCTTCCATTGTACCATTTCCTAGGCTCCACCATACGGCCAAGCGCCACCATATCGACCACCCAGTTCAAACAGGAATCAGCCCACCATCGAAAGAGAAGTGGCGTCGGACACGGAGGCGATGCCACCCCCACCCCCTCCAAACCAACAAACCCGGAGAGGACTCAAGACTCAAGACCCTGTTCCGGTAAGACCAAAGGTCATTTTCATTGGAATTGAGTGTCTCGTGCATGTGCATTACTTTTGCTATTGCCTGTGTAGAAAACATTTGTTTTGCTTTTTGGATTATGGTTGTGTGGTGTTTTTACCAAGGGAAATACAGATGTGGTGTTGGAAACATTTTGTCAGTTTGGATTAGTTATATGGAATGCTAGAACTCCAAACCTGTAGATAATATTTTCATTTTAAGATGAAATGCCTCACAATAATTCTTCATGATATTTGGTTACAGAACTGGTGGATAAAATTGTCTGTACTAGTTCACACCATTTCAAACGAATCTAATTTAGCAGCTGATAAAAAAATTAGTCCCTAAATTTCTATCTGAGATGGAAAAAAAATACAATCTTTAGTATTAAAAACATACTTATTTAATATGCAGGTTGCAAGAATCAAGAGCGAAACTTACAAACATGATGAAAATTTTTTGAAAATTAAACTATGCTTTGGGAAAAGGTTGTCAGGTGCACTGGCAAAAGAATTCAGATTAGTTTTGTCTGGTGTGATTTCATTCCCCAAGATGATATTTGATAAATGTTTTTTATCGGACATCAGGGATGTAACATTTTGCTCGGTTAAGCTTTGAAATGTTTTCTGATAACTTTACCCTTGCTGTGTTCAACCCGATGTTCAGAATTCTGGGAATCGATATATGAACTTGGAAATCAAATTGACGCCATGCCTGGAACGTACTTTGTTATCGGATTAGTTACAGATCGGTAACCGGCTGGTTCAAATTTTTGGGATAATCTGATCAATTTTGATCCAAGTATTTGTAATCAGATTTAGATTGGTTAACTTTCTGGGGTCTGATGAGTTTTGTGTTTGAAATCAACATATCAGTTACATATATATATGTGGAACGGAATGATCATGCATTTGGAATCAAGTCAGTTCTATATTTAGTGAAATCAGTCATGTATTAAATGTCAGATCACTTATATATTTGAAATCAGATCAGTTAAGTATTATGGAGTCATATCAATGATGTACTTGTATCTGCAATATTCAAGATTATTTTAGTGTTTGTGATCGAATTATATTAGTTAACTCTCTGTGAGGGGTCAGATCAGTGGTGTATTTGAAATCATATCAGATACACTCTGGAACCAGAACGATTATATATTTGGAATCAGATCAAGTGAGTATTTTGGAGTCAGATCAATGATGTACTATTATCTGCGATATTAAACAGCAGTTAAGTATTTGTGATCGAATTACATTCGTTAACTCTCAGTGTGGGGTCTGATCAGTCGTGTATTTGAAGCCATATCAGGTACACACTTGGAACCAGAACGATTATAATTTGGAACCAGATCAATTACGTATTTGGAGTTGGGTCAATGATGTACTTGTATCTGTGCTAAAGATTAGTTATGTATTTTCAATCTCATATGCTACCAATATATGTAATCAGATCCTTTATGTATTGGAATACAGATTGTGATCAGATTAGTTACGTATTTGTAATCTGAAATGCTACGTATATATGTGATCAGATCATTTACGTATTTGGAAGCCGATCAATAACGCTTTTGGAATCAAATCAGTTATGAGTATTAATCCAGAGAGAACCTTAATCTTTATCTCTGAAACCCACTTCAGCTGAAACCTCGGAGCGCTGCGGAACGTCTGATCAGGTCAATCCGTAGCAAGACCGTTCCGGTTCTATTTCCTGTCCGCCCCCCGTCGCCTTCTTCCCCTCGGGAGGCAGAGGGGGCGAATGAGGGGGTGGACAGGAAGAGGTTGAGTCTAGACGGATGGCTGGAGAGAATGAAACCACCCATCAAACAGGCATGAGAGTTGTGGTGTGGCGTGGCGTGTCTTGCTGTTTATATTAACAATTTTGACGTTTAATCATTTTGTGTGAAAAGTAAATTTTACCTTTGATGAGCGACAGAACTTCAGAATAGAATAGTTTTTTTTTAATGTTTTCATTGTTCTGTACAAAGTGATCACTTGGTTGTTACTTGCCAGTGAAGTGCGAAGTTGAATGTTTAAAATGCAGCTGTCAGTCGTCCTAAAATTCCTTGTTTCTTAGTTATGAAATAAACAAAAGTGTTTTGTATTCTAGTTGTATATGCCCAGATGCCTATTGAACATGGACATTCAAATCTCTGAAATAGCAAATTTTCACAAAGTGTAGTGAATGTTTGATGCTCAACATTCGACAGCAAAAATGTTTGAGAATGTGACTCTGACTCTCTGATGATCTCCCTTCAATGCACAGTGTCTTGGTCCGATCATAACAAATATTACAAAAATGATCCTAAACTTATTTTCTACTCCTTTTGTTGGTCTGGTACTTTCAGTTTGTTTATGTTGATATTTAACACATAATTTCAAAGTTCCTGAAGTGATATATTTCCAACACTCTTTCTCTGTTAAATAGTCTTCTCTCTTTTCTATGGAATATTCCTTTTTACTAATAAACTTGAAATTTGGTATCAATTCTCTTTCACATTGCCATGTGAGGTAACCACAGATGGGTGATTCCATTTTGAGTTAGGAGTATCTCCTACATTCAAGATATTTCTCTCTCAAATATGATTCAGTTTATTGTTAAGGTGAATACTGGACCATGGTAGTTGTTATGGTGTTAAGTTAAAATGGTACAATCGAAAATGCCTCATCACCTTAATAGTTCATGTGAATAAAATCTTCAAAACAGTTTTCTGTACCTTAACCCAAAATGGAATGACCCAGTTTATTAAAGTATCTTCTTATTGGGAGGTGAAATTGAGCTGATCTGAAGACTAGATTATCTGCTTTAAAGAATTTGTTGCCATAGTGACAGACGAGGATAGATATTTACGAAAATAATTTGGCACCAACAAAATTTGGTGGAAAAAATAAAATATCTTTAAAAGCATTAGGGGACACAGATTGTCGGAGAGATTCCTACTAAATATCACCATAGAAACAGAACTTACCTTCATGTTTTCTATAGAGATGTGTAACAAACCGTACATTCACCTTAACTTGCAGTGTTGCCACACGACAGGTCAACCGTAATTTTTAACCAGGTATCTCATAGGATGAAGTTATGTTCAAACAGTGTACTTTTAGTACTCATAAAAGACGAAAATGAAAGCTTGAAAGGTAAATAAAAAACAGCTTACACAGCCATGGAATTTGTGATATTCTTTTTCAGAGTTTCTTTAATAAACATGCTTGTATTGACCATTTGTCTTCTACAGAGGGCAGCAGATGATTTGCATATCGGTACATTAGAGAGGGCGCTGCAAGCTGCAGAGGTAGACCCTGGCTCTAGGAATGGCAACGTCGTGAAGAGTAGTCTGAAGAACGTGGAAGTAGACGAGTCGACCGGAGGGGGATTGGTAAGTAACAAGAAATTGTAACGAGGGGAGGGGATGGATGGAATAGGGGAACAGCATTTGTAGCACAAAGTCTAGAAGTTTGGACGATGGTGACAGGGTGAGAAAAAGGAGAATGATGAGGATTTCGATAGTCAGATTCTGATCGTTACTTGAAATCTTGTCATGTGTAAAGTGATTGTGGCAAAGTTTTAATTGATGTCCACCCTTCGAAAATGACCAAATTTCTGTTCGCACAACCAAATCCAGCTTTGGAGGTTGCCCGGCGGATGACCAGTTGTTTACATCAAATTCAGATTGCGTTGTAAGTAAATATCCCCAGATTGAAAACATGATAAATATGTATCAGTTAGAATGAATTATAATAAAATATAATTCAGCTGGCCTTTGCTGCATGAACAAATTGAGTCAGCCAGTTATCAAATATATTTGGCTTGACCACGCAGGGTATCATTATTTATGAATCCAAGCATGAAGTATTTGTCGTCAACCTTCTGAGCACTCAGCTACACTATTTACATTCACATCCGAGATATAGTTTGCAGACATTTTCACTGGACTTCATCTGGTACCATTGTTCACCACCATGTGGTAGAGTCTGTAGTGCAATCAATTAGAGTTCACTACTGTAGAAACCATCATGTGTCACACACAGTCACCATTCGTAACACTCCATCGTATGACAACCTGTTTACAGATACATCACACTGTATATTTGTGGAAGCCTTGCTCCTTATGTGGGAGTATATTCTTAGTATATAAGTGTTCCTACTTGAGGCTGTACATTGACTAACATGGACATACATGGAGGGACATGGGATGTACATGGACTTAAATTGAATTACTTGGACTTACATGGAATTAACTGGACTTACTTGGACATACATGGACTTACATGGAATTAAATGGACTTACATGGATGTACATGGACATATTTGCTGGACTTACTTTGACATACAAGGACTTACATGGAATTAAATGGACGTACATGGACTTACATGGATGTACATGGGCTTAAATGGAATTACTTGGATGTACATGGACATACATGAACTTTCATGCTCTAACATGGATGTACATGAATTTAAATGGAATTACTTGGATGTACATGGACTTACATGGAATTAAATGGACTTACATGGATGTACATGGAATTAAATGGACTTACTTTGACATACATGGACTTACACAGACGTACATGGATTAACATGGACTCACACAGACTGGAGGACCTAGAACTACATTCCTTACATATGATTATTGCCTGGACTAAGATCAGTGCATTAGCTTGTATCTTTAATCTCACTCCTGATGTGTAATAGCAGGTGGCATTGCAGACATGCTTCAGCTAAATCATTCCTTAGTTTTACAATCTTGTGAATATCTACTTTGGTCTAACAATATTGTGTCCCCATCAGTACGTCTCCCTCAGTAAATTATTGTCATCAAAATGTTAGCAAAATTTCCAACTATCCTGCTTCTTGTTCTTGTCATGTCATGTTTGTGAAGAATATTCTTCCCATCCTGTGATTGTTCAAACAATATTCATTTCAATATCTTTAATAATGACCAAAATAAGGTCTACAAAAACTAGTTTTAGACCTCTCTACCCATTAGCTCTTCAGTTCCACAAGTATAGAATATTGGCTGTTTTTGCAATGTATTTATCGCACAAAGCAATCGCTGCCCCCCCTCCCTTGCCCCTCACCCTCCTTTAACTGCTCCCTCCCCTACCCTACACTACCCTTATTATCAAGAACTTCACATATCGCAATACGATGGAAGCTGCAATTCACAAGTACAAAACATTAAACTTGGAAGTTAAACGTCATGGAGTCTCCCATGTGTCATACTCGACCAGTACCAATAACCATTGAATTCAGTTGGCACATTAATGTAATTTCATTCAATTCATTAAAGACTGCACATGTTACAGACATCATTAGTCAAGTGTATACAGATAAAGTGTTGGAATGTGATAAAACACACAAAACGAAATCATAGCGTAAATACTCTGAAATGATTCGTAAGTTATTCAACGAACCTATTTCATCCTTTTTACATATTCTCTCTCCATTAGTTTCATTTTTGAGAACGTACCCACTGTGGAAACACAGAATTATGACACTTTATTCAGGTGTGATACCTTTTTTTCTCCAAGCGGGAAGTCACTTCATTAAATCTGTTCCATTTCTTCCTGTAGCCTAGTGAAGCAAACTTCATTTTGTACAGCCAGGATAGTGACCTAGATTACGGAGAAGTATGACTATATTTAGCATCAATGGGTTTTGCTCTAAATCAATTATTTGTCATCACCTTGGACCCCAAAGGTCAAATAATCATCATCACCATCATTTGCATGTATATCATCACTTTCATTGTTTGTATCATCAATCCATATATTTATTTATCTTTTCCACAGTAACAAAATGCTTGTTCAAATCAGAATGAATGTGATAAAATTTATTTCTAGTTCTGAAAAACAAAAACCAACAAAAAAATAGAAAGAAAAAACTCATAAAAGGTCTCAGTTGTTAAAACGTCACGGAAGAGGCATATCTTTTTGGTGTTTTTCCATATTGAATAACAATCTAAAAGAAAAAAAAATTAAATTGTCCACATTGTTTATTTAATTATTTTTTAATAGAGCCTCAAGCAAGTTTTCCCTTACCCATGTGTTGGCCAGTCTGTTGTAATAATCAATTAAATTTGCTTTAGAATCATCTATCAGAAATCATAAAGTTTTTTGTTTTCACTTTGGTCTCGCTACCCTTTCACAAGGGATTCCCACTTCTGAACTAAAAGGTTGGAAACTTCTTGACATTGAACATTGCAAAACTCAAACCCAATATATTTCAAAAGTAAACATCCTTATTTATGGGTATTTATTATCAAATTATTTATTTATTGGTGAAAGGAAAAATAACAGTATACCATATATGTATATATGTATATATATGAATATGTATATGTATGTATGTATATATATATATATGTATCAGGCCTCGACAAATACGGTCGCCAACTCGCCAATGGCGACTAGAATTTTGCGACTGGCAAGCAAAAAATGCATTACGCTCGACATTTTGGCGAGTGGCTCATTTGCTCACTGCCTTTATACGATAGGCTTACTATTAACTTGTGAGCCAATCAACAAAGGCCTAATGTTAAAAACACAGTAAAATTATCAAGTGCACTGTTACAAGTATGTCCTAAGAAACAGCTCTGTTCACCAGCTCGAAACTAATTTGATACTAATCTCTCAAACTAAATGATGCACGATAGGGGTAACCAAAATGGAATACAACAAACTTAAATAAATGCGTAACGACAACTGGGTACCTTGTGTGTACCATCGGCACAAATGAAAACAACGTTGTCAGTAGGTTAACGCAAACGTGCGATAAGGCCTACCTGACATGTCAATAAGTAAAAAAATTTAACTTTCAAGGAAACAAACGTAAAATAATAGTTTTGCCGAAATAACATTACATTTCTCGAAATGAACAACAGGAAGTTTATTGGATTAATTTTTAGTCCCAAAAAATTGATAATTCTCGAGACCTGACCAGTGAAAGCTGCAAGTCGGACACTCGGAAACTAAGTCGGAAACTAACACATACACTGATACAGTAGTCTGATGTCATGTCCAGTGAAAGTTACAGATGGTCAGCCATGCCATTGCTTATTTTTGTGGTCACTTTTACAAAGCAAGTCATAAACAATGTTTCTCCGTTTTATATTTTCATATATATCATGTTTTAAACACTTTTGACGAACACAATTTAAATAGATCGTTTTTTGCTGTAAACAACTAACAGTAACACTTTAACGCAATATAGTGTATAGTTTTATAAGTTAGGCCATACTACCTAGGCTTATATCACACAAACACTTAGCGAGAAAAAATGGCGAGTAAATTTAACGTTTTGGCGAGTAGAATTTTAGACTCGGTCGCCAGTTGGCGAGTAGTTTCAAAAATATTTGTCGAGGCCTGATATGTATACATATATGTAGATGTAGATGTAGATATATGTATATATATATGTAGATATATGTAGATACATGTAGATATATGTAGAGACACTTGCTCCTTAAAAACAGTCATTGATGGTAGAAATATAAAAATACAGATTCTGTTTTCCCTGAATATATGAATTAATTAACGACAGTTTGACCAACTAGTTATTTAAATGGTATCAGAATAATAGAAGGGTTTCATGTTAAGAGGATTGGCCTTCGCACACAATATCGGTTGTGGCTGTGCTGATGTTTATTCCCAAAACGACCTTTGACATGGCGTCACTTAAGTCGACAGTTAATATCGACAGTTCATATACAGAGTATTATTGTCTCTGTAACGTCAGTTGTTGGAGGCACCATCACTTGTAACCGTAGTAACAGCAGGTCAAAAGGAAGCGTTTTTGTTCAATAGCTTTTATAAGATTCTAAGGAAAGTGAGGGCTCCCTTCATCAGTGAGATGCTGTATTTAATGGAACCTCCTGCGTCAGTGGTGTCAGGTAGCAATATACAGCTACAAACTTTTGTGACCAAGTTAAATATTGTCTGTACTGTTTGTATACAACAGGATAGCAGAAACAATTTCATATCGTCTGAGGTGGGGTTTGGCTGGAGGATGGCATGGTGTGAGCTGAAATTAATTCTGTGACCCTGGGGTTTACACGGATTCAAAATGCCATCAACAATTTAACAAGGATTTCAGCTTATCTGACTGGTTGATGCACCGATTGAACCGGTTTAACTAAATCGGAGACCTTTCCGTTATGGACCTTAAGGTTATTAGTCAAGGAGATGTTAATTGCTACCATGAATGGGATATTTACTCTTTCATATTTTTCATCAATTTGAATAAAACAGTCCAAATAATCCCAAATTCTTTGCTGTGCCATGAATAAAAGCTTGTAGTGTGTTGTCTTGTGAATGTTCACAAGTTTCATCGGTGATATTAAGTCATTCAATTCTTGATTCCAGCTCAAGCGATGTCTAATGACTCAGAAACCATTGGTTCAGTAACGTTCTTACAAGAGACTTTTAACCATTAAAATTTTCAACAGGCTTTGGCCATGTTCATGCCACGTTGTCTGTAGTGTTACTTTAAATCCTACTGTACCATCCTAGCATTATATTAAACTATAGAAAACAAATTTAAAAAATTGGGAGCAACTTTCATTCATTCATACATTAATTATTTGAAGAGTCCTTCAATGTACTCATCTCGAAATGGTTCACTAATTTACAAAGTTTAACCGATTCTTGTGGAGCATAAAACTAAATATCTTCCTCCTTATTACCAAGGTTGTAATCACTAATTGCCCTGAGGGTGTACATTACTATCTGCTCTCCCTTTCTTTCCTTTTTCGGGGAAATTCAAACAGTCATTACTCGAAATAAATAAAATTGTTTCGAAGATAACACCTGTATTAACGGCAGCTGTTTTGGTCTGTTGAATATAAACGGTCTCTTTGTTTCTCTTACGTCGGCCTTCTTAGCGTCTTTCTTTCCCATTTTAACTCAACCCCCTCCCCTCCCCCTCCCACTCCCCCTCCCCCTACCCTCTCTCGTGTTTGCTCTGTTATATTCCCCCTTTCCTGTTTTCACTTTTCTCCTTCTGTCTGCTTTCATCTTCTTTCCTTTTCTTTTCTCTACTAGATGAGGACACATAGCCTCCCCCTGTCATACCTACGGGCTAAGCGCCGCGTGGTCAAATTTAATTTCTTTGCCACGGTGCACCCTTACCCGTCGTCTCGCAATAAGGTCATCCGTTCTTTAAAAATTTAAAAAAAAAACAGAAAAAAAACTGTATTCTTGAAAAGCTCGCACCGTGCTGGCATGGATGCAGTTTTCTTTAATACTAACAAAAGCCTTCCTTTAATTTTTCTCCTGCTGATGTATATTAATGAATCTTTGTTGAACTGCTTGTACCCAGGGCTGGTGTGGCTGACTGTAATATTGCAGGTTTATTTACAACCAGAAGGTGCATGGCATTTATCAGTAACACAGACAATTTGTGAAATATATTAAAGCAAAGCTCATAATCCTGGGTTATCCCTACCCCCCTCCCCCCCCCATGATCCTTTTCATGTCTCATATTGAATGGATTGGTTCTGACACTAATGAATATTTAATTTGCTATAATCCTTGAACTAACATATATCTTTGGGTACAATATTGTATATATGTATTGAGTAAACGTTATGGGAATGAGTCGATATGGTCAAGAAGGAACAAGGTAGGAGAGAGGCCAGGTGGTGGGGGTGGGGGAGGGGTGGGGGGTGGGGGAATTGGGCATTTGCTGATGTGAAAGGATCTGAACAAGGGACTGACCTTACTGTTAAAAACAACTTGTGATTCATTCTTGATTTTTTGACACAATCATTTTAGCCACAATTGTGAGATTGTGAGGGCTGGCTGGGGCAAGTTGAGGGTTGGGAGAATGGGGAGGGAGGGGGGTTTGTCAGGAGCAAAAACACTAACACACGCTAAGAGATATTCATGCAAACCAAGCAACAGCATGCATGCTTGGCAATACAAGTTGATGTGTTGCAAAGATTCAGGCTATTTGTGTGTTTTTGTCGTAAGCTTTTTTTTATTGTCGTTCAGTTTTAAAAATTGGCAGATTGTACGAAGGGATGAAAATCCAGTTGGCTGTCCAATGAAGCAGTTGTGCATTGTTCATAGTTTATGCTGTTTTCTGTTTATATTTCTCAGCATTTTTAATTTAGCTTTTTAGCCTTGTACACTTTGAGTTATTTCAGTTTCGAGTTTTATTTTTGTGGTCTTCTTTTTTCCATAAATATATATCAGGCTGTCCAGCTATCCTACTTTTTGCCTACATTTTTTTTTGTCCTGTTGCGACATGTCCATTTCAGTCGTAAATTTTCCTTTTCTTTCCCCCCTCACTTTTGTTGGACTTTTCTACACTTTCTTCCTCACATTTGTCCAACTTTTTTGTAATGTGGTGTGCTGGACAGTCTGTGTATACTTGTATGTGGCTTTGTTATTGTGTTATGCAGTGGCAACTTCTGATGTAAACATAGATGAAAGAAAAACAGAAAGGAAAATGGATTTCTTGTAATAGCCTAAACCTCCATGAAGATTGACAAACAGTTGAAACTCTTGCATTCCATTCCCATTCCTTACCTCAGTGGGCAACAACCTTTCTTATTGAAAATATTCTTGCTTTGGCATACCCGATGTTTTGGTTTTGGTTAGACTACCATGTGACCTTACAACTTATCCTACTTTGCATTTAGTACTAAAATTGTGATATTAGCTTCAAAAAGTGAAAATATCCAAATTTGAATATTTTTAAATTGATAATGTGGACTTTTGACAGTTTCAGCCATCAAGCTGGAAATTCAGATTCCAAAATATGTGTTGTACGATTGGGAATATATTAAATAAGTTGCTTGTTTACTTCATATGTGTTCGAACGGTTGTGTGTCTGGGAATCTTTTATGAAAGCTTACAGTAGTAGTACCCCTTGAATGTAAGGCTGTATGTCAACTGATTTCTCCCTTGCCAACCTCTCCCCCACCCCCCCCCAAAAGGAAAACCCACCCCCTAAACAAAACCGAATAGTGGTATTTTTCTCTGGGATATAATGTCCTTTGCTCATATAGTTTGTACTTGTAACTTTAGGAGGTGCGTGACTTTGCATGGAAGTAAAGATGAATTTTTTATATCATTAAAAATGATTTTGTTTATATCTTATTCCACCTGTAGCTTGGCGTACCCGGGAAGATTATCATACCAGAACGGTACAACCCGGCCGAAGACGACGGCATACAGGACAAGACCAAACTGACCGAGGAAGAGCGGGCCGCCCGGGACGAGAGAGCAGAAAATATCGCCAAGATGCTCTCTGAACACAGTATGCAGAGTTGGCATCCAAGTGAAATGTAAGTCGAATCGAACTCGAAACAAAGAAATTATGAGAGAAAAAACAAGTGGCTGGAACCCACTACCTTGTGGATGCCAAGTTTCCTAGTTTCTCATACCTCTGTGGTTATTGGTTGATGGCATTATATTGCGATACTTTTATTGTGCTTTAGACTTACCTACAAGTTTGGTAAAATGGCCTCTGTTTTATGTTCATGTAGTTTTATGTCTTGACAGTTTGGTCGAGAATATGAACAAAGTGAACCCTTTGGGTGGTTATTTTAGCCCTCATCTTCAACCGAAATGATTTGGGGGAGTTTATCATTCCAGTATCACAAAAGTGGATTTGTCCCTAATTCATTGCTATTCATGATCTGTTTCTCCGGCAGTAATCACAACTGGCTTCGAGAGGGTGAGGAAACCCCCGACGACTTACATAACAGGGTCCAAGAGGAGAAGTTGATGCGCCAGAGTATGCTAGCCAAGACCAGGGCCTTGGCCGAGGAAGTAAAGGAACAGTCCCTCCTTCGTGGCCGAGTAGGTAGGCTGATTTAAAATGCACCCGTCTCTCTCTTGTGTTTGATATGCATCTTGACCAGAACTACTCAGTATTACTCAAAATACCACTTACCAAAGCTGGTTGAAATCTCTGCATTTAATTGATCGCCATCAAGAACGCTTGTTTTTTTGTTTTTTGTATTACATGTCATTACAAATGTTAAATTTCTTTAGAATGTCTGTTGCTTTGCAATGTCAATGTAAGCACTTCACCTTAACCTATCACACTTTCATAGCAGATGTATACAGCCTAGCCTACTTTGTATATTAGGCCTGAAAGTTGTTGTAGTCATTATCGTTAACTGCTGAGGTTAACAGTACCAAGGTTATCGGAATGTTCTGAAGATAAAGGAAAAGGTTATTAAATTGACTTCAAAGAGAAAATTGCTCAAGTAAACTGTGAAGCTTTCTAGTGAGAAGTGTTATTATGAGCTATGAAAGGCAACCAGGTATTAAATTTAAACATTCTCTCATTGCTTCATAATGTAAAAGAAAATGAAACTCCCCTGGAACCAAGAAGAGACTTTTGGATGGATGCTGTCTCCCATCACCCATGGCAACAAAATGTCTACCAAAGAGTACAATGAATGTATTGAAGGGTTTTGTAGGCAGTGTGAGGGTCAAAGTCCTCCGTTGACACCCTCCCATGCCCCCACTCTCCTCTCTCAGTGGAAAGGAAAAAAAATCTTTGATCATCAGTGAGGGTATTTCTGTTTGATATGTGTAAGATATTCTGAAGTATCAAATATAATAATAACTTCTCTGTTGTTTGCGATCAGGTAACCAGGAAATGAACCATCAAAATAGTTACATGGATCAGAGTTACCATTGGTCATCTGAAGAGGAGAGGTAGTGAAGGGGTCAAGGGTCATCACAGATACCCCGAAACCAAGATGAGAAATTAATTTGCCTTATGAAGTGAGAAAACGTCTGTGCCGTCTTCAAGATATCCACGTAGCGTCTGAAACTCTACGGAATCGAGAGCATTTCGCCGTCGTAACGAGAGAGTCGCTGATCCCATTAAGATGTGCAGAATTTTTGACGAGTATGGGAACTTTTCTGTTCATTTACGGAGGCAGTTTATTTTATAGCAGTGTCGCTTGAAGTGGTTATATCTCTGCCCTGTTTCGTTTGGAGTTGGTGAGCAACGTTAAGAGCTACCATTCTTGTTTCAATTGATGACGACATAGTTAAAAATACTATATCAGTCACGAAGGAAGCATGGTTCTGTAAGATGTTGGCAAGTGAAGAGCAGCGTGCTTCTCATGTGTGTACTGTCGAAACCATTGTAGGAGAACATTGCTGCTCTGATGTAAAAACTGCTTTTCACTACATTATAAATTACATGAGTGTACATAAAAAAAGGAACACTCTGCCGTTATTTGGATCATGGGCATTTTTTTATAGGAGGATCTTGCTAACGTAATATTTTAGGTTGGAGAGCAGCGGTCTGCTCTCGTGTGGACTGTTGCGGCAACTAAGACAATATTGCTGCTCCAATGGTGAACTGGATGGTTACATTTAAAGTTAGTCGAGACGACGTTATGAGTTGGTCGGTTTTTGCTCAGATTTGGCTACGATGTGAATTTAAAGATTTTATACAGACACGAAGGGCAAGGCAGTAGATGCAACTAAGAAACAACAACTTTGTTAAAATACTTCTTAAATTACAACCCACCACAGACAGAACTTGTCCATTCTTCATTTTTCTCCTTGTGCTTTGATAGTGTTTTTTTTACATGTTGTGTGTAAACTGTAGGTAAATTAAAAATATAAGACAATATGTGCTAGACTTAACAATGCAAGTTATATTTGTAAAAAAAAAAGAATAATTTTTTCACGGAAGAAAAAAGAATTATCGAGGAAAATTTCTGATCAGTTTCACCCAAATTGAAGTTTAAGTGCCTTTGACATTTGTTATTTTTAATGTAAAATATGGTCAGTTTGTGATATGATATTTTTATGTCATAATATAGTATTTATTTGAACTTTCTCTCGTTACTCAGAAAAAGGTTAAGCACGGTGAATGTACCAGTTATTTTCAATGAGTAGATCGAGGGACAGTAATCAATATTCATAGATGAGTTGACTAATGAATAGTTATGATCTTTCATGAATAATCATGAGTCATGTCTTGGCTAAATGAATGCTCATTGGCTGACACGATTGAGCGCTGGAATTAGACATCAGTGAGAAGATCGGATTTCTCGAAAAACCAAAATGTCATCTCTCAGTTTTAGAAATGCATATATTTACGAACATCAACATAACGTCAAGCGACTAGTATTAAACTGATGGAAATTGTTTAGTCATTAAGGTCGGTATGGTTTTACCCAGTACTTTGTAATTTATTTGTATTCCAAGGTTTGTATTCCAGTAGGTTAGCTTTGTTAGAATTCCATTCATAGTATAGATAGTAAAAAAGATAATATTTTTGCTAGCGGTATTCTTTTTTCTTTCTTTTTTTTTTGCTTACTTCTTCTTCACTTAAGCTGTTTCTCTTTCTCAATTATTCTGGTATTTTTAATCACTTAAAAAAAATTGATTGTGAGTTGAGATTATGTACTTTAAATAACTAAATAATTGTATTCATTTGAAATTAGCTTTAAGCAAAGATTGTATTCATTCATTCATGCACAAAGAAATGTATCATTAATATAATACACCCCCCAGTGTGGAAATGTTAAATAATTCATTAGGTCTTGAACCTTCTTTTCATTTTATCTTTTTATAATCTTATGAAAGTAATATTTGAGATAGTGCCATCCAAACAAACACCATGCAAATTTTTGGTTACAGCAACAAGTAGTTAACAACATTGGTGTCAACAGTATTCAGGGACTCAGCAGTATTTGACAAATACTTACACAAATGGCAATGAATAATTTTTTCCTTTGCATGAAACTATGTTTTGTTTGTTTGTTTTTGGTCTAACTTTCACAGACATTTTTGTATTCAAATTCAAGTTACCTTAGATCATGGAATTAGATCATGGGAATTTGAAGACATAACGTGTTGTGTAACCTATATCTTGTGCCTCAAGTGTGTTCAGAGTTCTAAGTATTGCTTGCATCACATGTACTTGTAACATCTCATAAGTGGTGGCAACATCCCACTTCTGACACCATTGTGCATGGCATTTAAAGCAGCATGTAGGTTTTAATTTCATATTTTGAAATGAGCTAAGAGTTTTCCACATTTTCCCCAAAAACCTAATAAATGTACAACTGTGGTGTTGATTCTACATTTTATATCTCTTATCTATGACGATAGACGAAATGAATTTTGAATTTCTTGCTCAGCCAATGCAAATTAATCGAATTAGTAAAATACCAATAACATCTTGCTCGAATTGATGCTGACTTCTTTGCGAGATCTTCATATTTTATAATGATGTTGTGTATGCCTCAAAGCATGGTCTTTTACGGTAAATTAATCCCAGAATGCCGATTTAAACAATTTCTAAATTGCACAAAGATAAAAAATTTTTTTTTCGAGAGATGCATTAAATAATATAACACGATTGGAAAAGGCATATTTTTATACATTATTCCGTGTCTGAAAATTATGATTGAGCTTACTCTTTGGTAATTTTTCAAGCATTTTTCGTCCTCTGTTAATAATGGAACATAAAAAGTGCCCCATAAAGGGTTTTAATTTTGAATCGTAATATTCGTGCGTATTGTAGAGAAATTTTTAAGTGCCTTGCCATAGAGATAAAGATTTAAACTTGTATAATAAAGTAAGTAACGTTGGGCGATTGACCAATTTTTGTCAGCGTTATATATGATTTTTTTAAGCACACAGAGCCCATCATTTTTACCCGATTTTACGTACTTCTTCCACGAAAATTGTATTCATCGTTCCTCAACTTAGAACTGCAAATATTTAAAAAGATGCAATCTTATGTTAACCTTTTCTTGTTTTGTGTTTTTGTACTTTATAAACTATCTTTAAATTCCTGGTACTTTGTCAATGATATTTAATGGTGATGGTCTTTGCGTTTGATTCATTTTAGTACCGTTGCTTTTTCTTTTAAATGAAACTTGTTTTAAGAGACTCACAAGGGGTTTTAATGTTGATGAAGGTGGGAGTTAAAGAGGCAGGGATTCTCAGGAGAAACAGGCTGAGAGGAGAGGAGGTGTAGTACAAAGAACTGAAGCATTTATATTTAAATACACCTAGCCTTGCTGTGATGTGTTCATTCTAAGTAACTTGATTGGGGTTTCTGCAAAGGTAATGTTGGTGTATTACTAATATAGATGAGGTAGTAGGGAGGGTGGGGGAGGGGAGGGGATTTCATGTTGTTTACCATGGTCTTTGTGATTGATTCATTTTAGTACTGCTTTCATGTATTACCTGTCACGCCATCAACACCCCTCCCCTCCCGTAGGGGAGGGGCAGTAGCAATAGGAGTGCTATGGATTAAATAGTTGAATCCAGTCTGGGATACTGGCACTATAATTGCTTCCACTGAGCCATGTCAATGAACATTCTTATTTGCCTCAAGAGTCTAAACTTAAAAACCTTGTCATGTTTTTAAATCAAACTATTTAAAGATCTATTGTTGGGGACCACAACTACAGTAGATTGAGGGCAGCATTGCATCATCACTGCTGGTAATATGAACATCTGTGATTTCTTCCTTCTTCATTGGTGTCCCATTCATTACAAGAAAGAGAAATAAATTTGTTATAAATAGTGTCCGAAGGAAAAAGTAAAAAAGAAATATTGCAGTTCCGTTTTGAACGAGGCTGCGCCGATCATTCACAGTAATATTTTCATGATTATGATGGTAGAGTTGGTTTTTGTTCTGTGGTTACCTCCTCTCCTCACCACAATTATTCCCACCTTGTTCTTCTACAATGCTTCCAATCAATGTGGAATATAACTTAATTGCTTTAGTTCAAAGGTCATTAGTATTGGTCCCTTCAAACCCTCCCCCACCCAACCCCCTCCCCTCCCCCTGAAAAAAAAATTAGGAACGTAAAAATTGCTAACACTTTACAAAATTACATTCATTGGGATTTTGACCCTCCCAGTTAAGCTCAGATATTGAGAAGATGAAAATTTGAGAAATAAATTGTTTTGGTAAAATGTTTTTGACTTGGCATGTGAGTGACTGGTTTGACTTTTTAAACATATCTTGGGGTTCCGTACTAATGACCTTAAAATGAACAGAGGGAAAAAAACAGAATAAGGCAATTTGTATGAGAATTATTGAACAGTCTCTTGTATTATATTGTTCATGTTTTAATAAAATGTACTGTAGCAGGAAAATGTAGCCTGAAATACATGTTGATCATATTTAATTCTCCCCACTGTTCTATTACCATCTTTCAGTGTAATTGTTGTTTAGGTCACAATGGTCAAAGGTCATCTATGGGTCGTCCATCACAAATAAAAGCTATCTATGTGTCACCCGACAGATAAAGGTCAATTATGGGTCATCCCCACAGATAAAGGCAGGCATGAGCTTTTTCCGCAAATTCGCGGAATATCAGTGATTTCTTTTCTACCTCGGGGACAAAACCTATTATCCTAACAGACTGTAGCATACGCAAACTGGAGCCTATATATTTTTTTTACCCCAGGCTCATGCCTGTAAAGGTCATCATAAAGTTGAGATCATCAAAACTCATTGATGACAACCACAAAAATCTATATTTATATTTCTGCTATTCAAAACACTGGTAAATATTAGTATAAATTACTTCTAAAATGATTCAACTGGTAAAAAAATAATTTGGTTTTATACCTTATATTCTCCTATGAACCATTACCATCCACAAATCACTGCACTGCTTTCAACTAACACTGGATCTGCATCCTGTTGATCAATCACCATGGCAACTGGACTGCAAATAATGTGAATTAATTGTAACTCACAGGGTCTGGCTTATTAGTGAGAAAATGTAATTTGGCATTTAACTTAAAACTGCATGGCATTGTAGTGACCAGGTTTAGCATTTCTTAAAATTGCTAGATAATCCTCATAAAATCTCTGGAATTTAACTGGCATCCCTATGCTAATGAGTTTAGTTTGTTACATGTTGTCTGCCTAGTTGTGACATGGTATTTGAGTTGGCAGTAGTTTACAGTTCATATGTTCTGTTGTAGATCTAGAAGCTAGGTCTCTTCTGGATACATGGTAAGTTGAATAGGTTAGGCAGTAGCAATGTTTTTCTTTGTCAACCTCATGTTGTATGTATGTATTTAGATCCTCCTGCAAGCAGTAACTCGCGAAGAAGCCATCATTGGCTGATCAAAGCCGCAAGCTGACTGAGGTCAGTCTCTTAGATTCATATTTAACGTCCATGATTAAGAATTGTCAACAACTCTGTAACTGGACGACATACACTAATCTTGGACTCGAACTGTTGTAAGTCTGTTTATCACAATCTGTTTATTGCATCTCACATTCCCAGTGACTGTGACTCCCACACCTATCTGGCCTTGGCTATTTCATATACATTTTTCGGCATGTTTCTCCGCCTCGTAGTTTACTTTGACGCTACTGTTCATTGGTATTTAATATTTATTCTGTCCTCTTGTTCGACATAAATGCCCTTCTTATGGTGTTGTCAGATGTTTCAAATCATCATACATTAGATAGCTAATATATTTTCCCACTCAGCGTTACTCCCAAGTCAGGGAACAGTATTAACCTTAAGCACCATACCAGTCTTTACTGTTATATTGTTACTGTTACATAACTTTACTGTTACTGTGTAGTGTTAGCTCAGTGTTAACGCCGGTGCCTTCCAATCATAAGGTCCCCAGTTCAAGTCACTCCAAGATTAATGTATGTTGTCCAGTTACAGAGTTGTTGACAATTCATAATCATGGACGTTAAAAATATGAATCTAAGAGACTGACTTCGGTCAGCTTGCGGCTTTGATAAGCCAATGATGGCTTCTTCACGAGTTCCTGCTTGCAGGAGGATCTAAAATACATACATACATATATACATACATACATATTAAACATGCACAGCATTTTCCTAGCCCGTCACTTCTAATGCACCCATATATACTTTCTACCACACCAGCAATAATCAGCTATTTTAGCTTCTTTGACTATAGTTATTACAACTTACGAGGGATCTACCAGTTTTCACCATTTCCCCATCCTTGCATATGCTGCACTGCATGGAGTCAGTTACTTTATAATACTGCACCTAGGCACATCCTCAACAACTGGTCCATGACAGATGAAAAAGATATTGTGGCAACTATTAATGATGACTTTATCGAGTAACAGCCTTAAAAATATTAGTTTTACCCCTTCAATCAGCCACACTACCCTCCATATACAACCACATCTCTGAATGTCATATCAGTTTTACTGCACGATCGGAGAACGAGCAGATTGTACACACACAGGCCAAGGAAACATCTGACAACCAGATGGAACTTTTCTCACACCAAAGTTTCAAGATAATCAGGCACTATTTCGTGTACCATAGCAACTATGAAACTGATCATACTTTGTTCCAACTATCTACATTAGTTCGACCCTTCACCCCCTCCCCAAACCTTGTCTCACTTCTCCAACAATGTCTGTTTACATTTTTTCGTGCCATACAATATTTTATAGGAAAACATGCTGAAAGATTTTGTAATTTTTACCAACAAAGTTCAGCCTCATCATACTAGTTCCCACTATGATGAAAGTAGCTGATTTTTTGTAAACCAATTGCCCAGTTACGCAGTGAAGCTCGTTCAGCAAATCTTTGGGTTTTGCTCTTAGCCTCATGGCGATAACGTCTACTGATACCAACACTACAAATAGATACAGAGTCTGTTACCTTCTTGCAACTAGCAACAGAAATGTTCCACAACAATTCAGAACTCTCAAACAATTCTTGAAAAATCTTTAAAAAAGTCAAAACTTCTCATAAATACATTTCTATACAAATATATCATTCTGAAACATGCCCAGACATGAAGAATGGAAATATGAATGACTTTGTAACAAGGTGATGAAATTTAATTGCACTATAAGTTCACTGCATTTGATGCTATCAATTACAAAATTCTCTGGCTCTCCTTCAAAGGTATTTTGTTAAGTACACTCTTGGAACCGTCAAAAGCTGTATTCAACTCGGCATTTGGGAGAAGGACGGATTCTCGTGACTCCATTTTGGAGTCAATCTAACATTGTCGTAGTCAAAGTCGGGATCCAGAGTAAACGGTTGTACTTCATCAGATTGTGATTCCTGGAGAGAATTAAAAAAAAAAAAGAGAAATTTGTGAAAATGTAACATTCAACAAAGTTTAGAATGAGAAATTGTGTTACCGAGGAGTGTTAGCTCAGTGGTTAACGCCGGTGCCTCCAATCATAAGGTCCCGAGTTTGAGTCACTTCAAGATTAATGTATGTCGTCCAGTTACAGAGTTGCTGACAATTGACAATTCATAATCATGGACGTTAAATATGAATCTAAGAGACTGACTTCGGTCAGCTTGCGGATTTGATAAGCCAATGAGGCTTCTTCGCGAGTTCCTGCTTGCAGGAGAATCTTAAAGACATACATACATACATGCATCTAAGTGAGTCTCTGGTCAAGAATTTTCTCACTTCGACCGTTTCAGCTAAGATCGTGTGTAGTATGTATTCCCTTTCTAAGGGAATTGTGTTCACATTTTACGTACAATCGTCACAGGCTCGATCCAAGGGGACTGGCATTCAGAGTGGATCAGTTATTAAAGTTGTTTAGTTTTTGTACCCAGGCTCTCGCTTTCTTGGGTGACTTTTCTCAAGTAAAAAAGTACCTTAGAAATTCCTGAGTTGAACTTCAATCTTACAGTGGTCTAGTAATTGTGGCATAACTTTACCATTACCTGATATGTATAGATGTGGAGTATAAATGCAGGAAGTCTTATAACTTATACCCTCCTACTCATAGGATGATACATAGACACTCGACTAGTTAAGTAGTCTATACATTTCAGATAATAAATATCCAAGATGGGACATCAAGGAGAAGATCCACTTAAATTTGAGTGGATTGCTGCAGCGATATTAATTGGCTCTGCCATGACCGTTGCACTGGAAGAAAGAGAGAGTGTTGTATGGGGTGGGGGGAATGGGAGGAGCAGGCATGTCTTATACCCCTCTCACCCCAATTAAGAGGCGAGTGTTTTCACTAGATAATACAGTAATATTCATAAAACCAAGCAGTTTCAAGTTGGTTACGGTAGTTTTAAAGGTGGATGGTGGGTACGGTAAAAAGCTCCTGCCATCTGTAGCGATACAAGTCGTACCAAGGCTTGATTCAGCTTGGCCATGGCAATGATATAAAAGCCATGCACACATACAGACTGCTCCAGGGACTACTATTTTAATCTTATACATTGCAAGGCTCACCTCGACCTGGATAGCCGGGTCTCCTTCCAAATTGCGGACTGATAATCTTGTTTCGCTGACTTCAACTTTTGCTTCTTCGATATCTTCTGTTGGGTCAAACTCTCCGGGTAGATGAGAGACGATCTTCCATATAGAGACCGACTCCAACTCTTCAGGTGGGTCTGAATTGGCCTCTCCTGGTGGGTTTGAATTGGCCTCTCGGGGCGGGTCTGAATTGGCCTCTCCAGGTGGGCCTGAATTGGCCTCTCCAGGTGGGTCTGAGTTGGCCTCTCCAGGTGGGTCTGAGTTGGCCTCTCCAGGTGGGCCTAAATTGGCCTCTCCAAGTGGGTCTGAATTGGCCTCTCCAGGTGGGTGTGACTGGAACTTCTGCATTACGCCTGAAAACACAAAGTTGATTAGTTTTTGAATGTGGCAACTTTTGAATTTTTTTGACTAATTTGACATCTCTACCTACACATTGCAAATAGTTAAATTTTCAAGATTGACTGTTTCGAACATGTAGTGTATCTCAAAAACATGTCGATAGATCTGAAAAGTACCGTTTTGAAGAAATGTACAGAACTGTCTTTGGGGGGGGGGGGGGGTATAGCACAATACTGAATAGTTAAAAAAAAATTATATGGGCATTTTTCAAGTGTTTGTTTGTAATGTAATGAAATCTCAAGAAACCCACCTCGATTAGGTGACAGGTTGTCCGTCTCCTCTTTCTCGATACTATGTTTCATTCCTAATGTCAGTTGTTTGGCATCCAGGAATGTCAAGGAGTCGGCAGAATCCTCGAGAAGATCAGAGATGTCCTCGAATGAGAGGTCATCGGAGTCGTCTTCGTCGCTTGACATCTCATCTAGAAAATTATCAACCTGAGAGGACATGAGAAAACGGGGTAGGAGAGAAAATCGGTTACATTGTTTGTATCATTTTCTAACTGTGTCACACAATAATGATGGAATGAAATATATCATAATTTACATGTACTGTATTAAACTACTTTAGATGTGCAACAGGTAGCTTAATAACTTCAAGTAATCTTTTAATTTATTTAAGGATGTCAAATGTCTTTACAATTTTCAAGTGATATTTCCTCCTGCCTAAGTTTGTAGATTGACAGAGAAACTTAACCACTACATTTTGAAAGAATAAAATAGGAATAATAAAATTTCTTTGACTTCTGTGAACTATTCATTTGCTGATCAAAGTTCAAATTTCCTTTGTGACCTGTTTAAGCCACATAATACAGACCTAGGACAATTTTTGTATGTTATCACTAGCTAGGATCATCTCCAAATTCTTTTATGATTATTATATTGAATTATATTCAAGGTGAAAATTGTCTGTTAAACAGATGGCTGGACAATTTTCACATTGAAGATAACATCAAAGAATGTTAGGTTGTCAATGGGAGAAATAGCAAACTGTACAAAAACAAGCACCTGTGCAGTAAAAGTTTTGAGTTGCATTGTAAGGAAAACAGCACTATTATTCATAATGTTCTTACTCTCTAATCATATGTTGAAACAGCTTTGATAGCTCTGAAGTTTTGTGTCTAGGTAATGTCCTAAGACCAGCCACGCTATTCTGTTTTGATTTTTGTCTCTAGGTAATGTCCCACGACCAGTTCGGTCAGGCAAAAACCCTGTTGTGCAGATAGCAAAAAGAATATTGGAGAGCCAACTATGTGAGACTAGGATATGTTCTTCTACCCCAAGCATTTTGTGCAAATGACCAGCCTCGCTATTCTGTTTGTATCTATGTAATGTCCTAAGACCAACCTTGCTATTTTGTTTTGACTGTTTGTCTATAGGTAATGCCCTAACACCAGCCCCATTCTAGTTGGAGCTAATTTAAAGCTTTTCTGCTCAGTATAATTCTAAATCAAAGAGAGAAAAAATTTATTAAAAAACTGCTTATCTACTGCAAAATTTCTGTGTAGCTAAAACAGTATAAGTTAGAGTGCCTGATTTTTCAATTCTAGCAGGATCTTCTTCAAAGGCAAACTGAAAAAGGGAATCAGATTTACTACACATAGAAAATAGAGAGAAGAATAATTCTTACAATATTACTTACCTTCACATATTTCTGCTGTGGCAGTCTTTGCCTTGGAGTAGTTAAAGAATTGTAGCCTTCACCAAGCTCCTGGAAATTAAAATCGAATTAATAATAATATGTTACTATCATATGACATTTTTATGTTATACAGAATGGGTGGGCAACATTGAATTGAACTGAATTTATTTGCTACATTCAATATTTTACATTTTGAACAGTATAGGATAAATATAGATGGTATCAAATACAGTAAACAGTAAATATAGAGTATTGAAATAATATATATGTGAGATGGAAGTAGAGGAACCAGAAATAAGTGGATACTTTTCTGGTCTGGTCCCTTTGTAACAAAGAAAGTGCAAAGTACATCACCCACCCCACCACCCCCCCCTCCCCCAAAAGACCCAACAAAGTCACTATCTTATAAAAGAGAAAGAAAGAAACATAAGAGAAAAAAACAGGAAGTACAACTAAGATGGATTGCTATGCAGTAGGTATTGTTTTAGTTTTTGCTTAAAAGTATTGAGTGTTGGAGAACATTTAATGACATGATTAAGAGAATTCCAAAAGGGTACACCTGTGCTACGAATTTGAGAATGGTTAAGACTAGTTCTAGAGTAAGGATGGTGTAGCATATTCATCGAACGAGTGTTATAAGTGTGATAACTAGAATTGCAAGTATAAAAGTTATTAAAAGCTGGTGGGAGAAGACCATGATGAAATTTGTACATAAATATCCATAACATGCCTCTCTTATGCCACAAGGATTCCAAGGACAATTGTATTGTGGCCTTCCAGGTTTTCAAAAGCCCTATTAATGAAGGCCTGCAGAATTTTATAGCTGAAAAACATGCAATATGCATACTCTCGGGAGTTTGTATCTAGTACCAAACTTTGTGCCTATAATTCCTAAACAAAGATAATTTCTTTCCTTACTATACCTCAGTTTCTAAATCGTCCAAGTTTTCTACTTCTTTATCGTCTGCTTTTCTTCTAGGAACTAAGAGATTTTGCTCCAGGGCTGTGTCCTGCATTCCTGCACTTCTTTCCTCCTTTTCATTCATCTCACGCTCAAATAAGTTCTCTTCTGGGTATTCCTCGATTCCTGGTATGAACTCGTCAACATCTTCTGTATCGTATGTGAAAAAGAATACAAACAATTTTCCATAATTTTAAACGTTTTATGCAGCCAAAATGGCAAGTCTTAGTTATATGAAACTATTTTGTGAGTGTTGCAGTATTTAATGGTGATGAAAATTAACCCCAACATCAAGCCAAATAGACCAATTGTTTTTACTTAAACTTGAATATTTCTTTTTTTATCTGCAATGCTCCAGGATGCTAACTCAAGGAGACATTTAAAGGCATTGAAGACTCTCCCCAAACCGCGTGCTGTGCTCTGAAAAAGTTACCTTTCCGTTGTTTGCAAGTGAAATTTTCTTCTTGTCGCTACAAAATGCAGACAGTAATGAAACGTGATACCTTGTTATCTTTTATCTAGACCTGAGATGTCCATCGCTGTATTGTTTGTACACTGTGCTGTGGGTATTGACCGTAGCTGTATGTATTGACTGTACACTAGTGTCTAATTACAGACGGTAGCAAGCTGTGTGTATTTTCTGGGATCGATGGTGGTGTCTAACACTTCTGTTATACCTCATTCGAAACTAGGTCAGATTACTGGCATGAAACGTTTCTTTGTGCACAAGTCTTCACACCTTTTAAATGAATACTTGCACACTTTCTGATTCTAGGGATGATTTCGAACGTCAGATCCTCTGTTGAGGTAATCTTGAAAACTTTTTTTAAACTTGGGGCCAATATTGATTAACTTTAAAAAGAGGCTTTTTTAGGAACTTAATACATCTGAGAAAAAAAAAAAAACTAAACAATGATTTAAAATAGTAATAATAATTTTGATAGTTGTTATTGAGCATTCAAAACAACTTCTTTGTTCAAGAGAGATTACAGTTAACACTATTACTGAAACCATACTATTGGACATCCCTTACTAAACAGCAGATTGAGTTCTTAGTACTCTGTTGATTAAAAACAAAAGTATGTTTTGGTAGAGTTATTAAATTATTAAAACAATGGATTTCAGGTTAACAATTAGACATGGACTGATTTGAAATAAATTTGGAAGAATTCCTGACATAAAACCATAGTTCAAAGGTAGACATCTTAAAACTAGGAAAGATAGTAACATAAAAACATGGAGTTTAAGATAATTTTATTTTTTAGAAAATTTTGCAGAAATGCATTGAATGATATAACCATAAAAGCAACTACTTTTATTTCATCATGATGCTAAAGGTGCAAAAGAACGGTTCACTGCACAAAGGAAAGAATCTGTGGAAATATATATCTCTTCAGGTTAACAAGAGTGGTATATCTTACATACCCTTTTTAAGGTACATGAAAGAGTCCATGAACTGTTCGTAGCTCTGTACAGGAGAAGCCAAGACCATGTTAATTGCAGAAGGTACAAGTACTTCTGTGAGCTGGTTGGTTTCATTATCTTTCACTTCTGGAGTGATCTGGTTTGGCGGTTGAGCAGCAGCCATAACTATTTCCTTTCAAGCATCTAATGTAATTTCTGAAATGAGATCATAGAATACAATTATGATGGTTAGTAGTTTTACTGTACAATAACAAATGGATGCTCAAAATTACTGGCAAAAACGCTATTTTTGAATCCTAACATGATACTATGACAGGGTAGTCCAAAATATGGCACCTTTTTGCTAAATATAACAAAGTAGGCCTATCCCATCCTCATCTCCAGGAAGGTCTCCTACGTAGATTAGACAAGTGCAAAGATGGTGCGTTCATAACATTAATTTGTGCTCAGGTCCAGGGGTCAATCCCAGGGTGCATAAAACATTAAATTTCATGTTGAATGAATTTGAGATATGGAACCAGAAGTAACATCATGCATTTTATACAGACTACAACATTGTCATGAACTCACAAGCCGTGGTGCCATAACTTAACATTAGATTAGGAATAAATTAAGGCCTATTTGCTAGTATACGAAAAACTGAGGCTTGACGTTTGGCCTAAAGTTAATTGTCACACTAAGTTTAACACAGTTAGGATAACATTAACAGTTGAGTTAGGCAAGGCCTAACGTAATAATAATATCAATAGTCTGATGTTTAAGTCTAACATAGCATTGGTCTAAAATGTCCTTAGGAAGGTCTATACATACGTTAAGCTTGGAGAAAGGCTTTGCTGGCATTTGGTTATGATATGTAACTTTCTGTATGGGTTACTTTTCCACGCAGCATCAGTATTTTTTATCTCATTTATTTACACTTAGAACCAATCTGACCATGGAGGCTGACATATTGAAGGCTCATTCAATATACGAGAAAAGTAATCTTCCAAGAATGCATTTGTTGCCCAACTTTAATCAAATTATCTCTTTTTTTATTATTATTAGTTTTCTTGAAATATATTTAAATTATCGAATATAAAATAATATTTAAAGATCTTTTCTGATATAATTCTTTCTATTTAATAAATTTAACTTTACTTAACTTGGCAGCTAGTTGCGCATGGGTATTGTACCCCCGAAGAATGTTGTTGATAGCTTTTTTCCTCTCCTGGCAACGAACGAGTTATCTATCGCTAATTGAAAACATTCGTAGTTTGCCACTCATTTTGATATATGTGATTAACCAGATGTTAACAGAAACATCATACACCGTTTTACATCGAATTTGGCACTTATTTCTCATGGTAAGCTTCTCAGAGAATTCAGAATAATATTACGATTAACTTGAGACCTAACGAAAGACGGTACCAACGAAAGACATGTGTAGTGTTTCGTGGAACCGGTATCAAGCGAAATTGTTTGTAATGTGAGAAGTATGCCATACATGGAGGGTCTCAGTTTGTCTCAGTGGAGAATTAGGCTGATAATATTTTCCAAAATATATATTTAAAAAAAATCATTCATAATGCATTGCGCTATGTGGACTGACGATTACATGTTGTGCCATTCTCAAAATACATTACATTACAATGCTCACTGGGAGTGGGAAGCAAGATATTTTAAAGGGATTACATGTGGGTTTAATGGTATTTTGCAATTGCTCCTTTTGAATGTGTGATCATTGACAGCATACCTGTCAACTCTAATACAACTCTCAGCTTAGGTTTACTAGTTATGCCTCAACATTTCTTGAAAGAGTGTCGCAACGTATTGCCATTCAGATATTTCTGTGCTATACCCAGCAAATCATTTCATCATGAACATTTAATCTTGCCACTGCATAATAGTAAGAGAATTATTTCGGCCAACACTTCCAAAGGTAACCTTTGGGTATTGGCTATCTTTTAAATTGTCAAGTAATATCAACTTATTTTTGTCTTTAATTTAAGGAACTTGATGCCGAACAAGATTAAACATCAAGAAAATCTTGAAATTTTCAAACTGTTATTAATCGTATGTATTATAAATTGTTCCTTCAGTTGTAAATAATATGGTAAAGACCCAAGCCTGTACAATAAACTAAGAATGTATCTTTTCTATCACTTATATTTTGTAGAGGTTCATTGCTTTAACCTAAAGTCCTTTGGTAGGAGTATACCAGGATGTCCCTCAGGACAAAGGTCAATGGTATCACCGCCTGGGTCAACCTGAGGCTCAAGGGATATGACCTACTCCTCAACAATGTTCTCATGGACTTGATGAAAGGGACAAATGTAAAGATGTTGATTCAAAGTGAGTTTCACAGAGATAACATGGCAGCTATTTAAAGTTTGTCTGTATTACCTCCAAATATGATACAAATTACAATAAAATGGTCATTATGTATTTTGTACTGTTTTCTTCAGCGCAATGTTTACTTAAATTGTCTTCAAAATTTTATCAAATTCTTAAAAGTCTAATAAAGTCCCTGTGACATTTAGGGAATGATATCAATGGCTAACAACCTAAAGGAAGTTGTTTGTAGCAGAAATGACTGTACTAGCCAAGCATGTTACCATTTGGATGGGGCAGGGGGTGGACGAAGGGAAGGGGGGGGGGGGAAGGGAAAGGTGGAGAAGTAAGAGAGAGGGGCATGATCCATAAATTGAATTGGTAACCCTTTATGTGACATGAAAGACATAGCAAGACTGTATGCATAAGATCCTGCAATATTTAGGAAATATTTCTAGTCAAATTTATGACAATGTAAGAAACACTTTCTTTGTCTTCACCATTGGGGGAGGGGTGGAGGGAAAGGATAGAAGGGTGCAAACAGCTTTGTGTTATATACAACATTCTGCTCCCCCATTTTCCAGGTATGACCGGAATCGATAATAAAAAGCTACAGAGTTTTGATGGCCTGACACAGCAACAGAAAATTACTAGAGTAGAATGGATTGTGAAAGAACTCAAAGAAAGGTGAAGAATTTATTATTTGTTTCTGTTTTATTTTTTAATTTGTTATGTCGCCCTCTATAGTCACCTTGAAATAAGATGGCTGACCATTATAGCTCCATGGGCTGACTAAGTAACGAGCAGTTTATTAAAGACTGTATTCTGTATATCCGGCGTTAAGACATAACAGTTTCCTATGATGTGCATTCCCAGTACTATAACAACTAACATATGTTGGATCTCATTTGGCATTATTTAAGTAAGGGAAAAAAATATGGAACTGTGTTAATGCATCTCCAATGTATATTTTCCGTCATAACTTCAACAAGCTGCAATCAATATAAAATTAATTTAAACTTTTAATGAGCATTCTGAAGTCACTGAAAATAGCTCAGTTTAATTATGTATTGTTCCAGAAGGATAATTGTTATTACAATCTTCTTTCTTTTGTGAGAACATCTTGCCAAGTTTTTAAATATGTTTCCATCTACTCTCTTGCCAGCATAAAAACAGATATTGAACATAACAATTCCTCTTTTAATAATTGATGAAATTTTGATATTTACCCATTCCATGGAGAACTACAAGGAGATATGCTGTATTAAGATATTTCATCTGCTATTTGTCAGTCAGGGTATGCCCATCAAACACACTCCCATTATATCAAGAAAAGTATAACGTTGACAAGTCACATTTTTTCCCCGTCATTCCTTTACAGCGGTGTCATCCCTGATGATATGTATGTGGACTGTCGACTGTTCGCTATGAGGCATGCTGATCATGTGAGTGTTAATGTCATATATCTACATTTATTCTTCATTCATCGCGTAGTTTCGTATGTAGCGAAGTTGACTGATGCGATTTATTGAGGAACTTTGTTCAATTTCATAGACAAATTAACAGCCACAAAATCTGAAAAAGTGAACATCCAGACATAATTTTTGTTGTTGTTGTGAACTTGGAATTTTGATTTGCACTTCTCTGTGTTTCTTTTATTTTTTTTTCTCATAGAAGAGTTGGCTTGGGGGGGGGGGGGAGGGTGGGGGACTCAATGGAGAAATTGAGAACTCAATTTCCAATATATTTCCAAAGTAAAAATTAAATCTGTATTTTCTGAAGTTTGATGGGTACCATATTGACAAGTGTTTTTTTCTGTTTTTATTCAGGTGTTTGATCTGTTGTGGAAGCTTGTGTCACATGACATTTGGCATACCTGGGAGAGGCTAGAGTACCTCACTTTGGACAACAATGAAACTCTTACTGAAATACCTTTCGAGGTGAGTGCGTCTGTATAATCACGAAAGTAAAATACACTTTGAGGATTAAAGTCCACAGGTGAAGAACACTGGTCTAGTAGCTGGTGGAATAAATATACTCAATTAATTTGAAGTGAGTTTCATACATCTTCATCTCAATAAATAATATAATTTGCCCTTTAGGTTTTTTAGCTAATAATGCAGGACTCAAAATTATTTGGCCCTGAGTTGATGTTGTTGCTAATCTGCTAACCCCTCCCCCTCCCCCTCCCCCTTAATCATGCAAAAATATGCTATAGCATGTCACTTCAGGCAGCCAGAAAAAGGAGCATGTTTTACATGGCTATGCTTTTACTCATGGTTGTATCAGATACTGTACAAACATGAATGTAGTGTATTGTTAAGGGAGAAAGATCCTGTTGGATAATTTCTATAATTGCATTTTTCTTCTCATCATAGCTTTATAAATAGACTTACAAAAACTAATACATGTACAGCTAATTTGTAAGTTTCCTTTCAAAATGTCCTTGAAAAGCTTGAGAATTGACGACTGAATGAATAAGCTGAGATAAGTAAATTGATGAGTCTTGTTTTCTTACTTTTCTATCTAGTGGATTCCAAGACCTGCTCCAGTCAAGAAGAAAAAGAAGAAAGTGAAATATAACCAATCGCTCCTGTCTGGTTTCGGAAGTTCTTCTGTCATCGCCGAGGCGATACCTGCTGCTGCTGTAAGAATGAACAGTCTTTATCGATTTCTGTAGACACTTTGGGTGTCGATGTGGTGTAAAGGTGCAAATCATATGGTGCTTTTACATTGAATGCATAGACACTCAATGTTACAATATGGTGTAAAGGTGCATAATAATAATATTAATAATAATAATAATAATAATAATAGCAACAATAATAATAACAACAACAACAACAATAATAATAATAATAAGACATAATTTTTATAAAGCGCCAAACAAACTATGAAATAATTCTCGTAGCGCTTAACAGAATAATAACAATTATAACATATATGCTTTGGTGAATAGATACGTTTTGAGAGCTGATTTGAAACAGTTCACAGTATTGCACATTTTTACATGTTCTGGAAGTGAGTTCCACAGGCACGGTGCACTGTGCACACACGGTGCACACAATGTGGTGTAAAGGTGCATATCATAATGTGCTTTTACATTCAATGCATAGACACTCATTGTTACAATGTGGTGTAAAGGTGCATATCATAAGGTACTTTTACATTCAATGCAGAGACACTCAATGTTACAATGTGGTGTAAAGGTGCATATCATATGGTGCTTTTACATTCAATGCATAGACACTCAATGTTACAATGTGGTGTAAAGGTGCATATCATATGGTGCTTTTACATTCAATGAATAGACACTCAATGTTACAATGTGGTGTAAAGGTGCATATCATATAGTGCTTTTACATTCAATGCATAGATACTCAATGTTACAATGTGGTGTAAAGGTGCATATCGTATGGTGCTTTTACATTTAATGCATAGACACTCAATGTTACATTGTGGTAGTGTTACAGTGCATATAATAATGCAAAATTCTACATTATTCGGAATATTGATATGCAGTTTGTAAATTTTTTTTTTTTTCGTTGCATATTCCTTTCCAATTGTATTTCAAAATAACTTATTTGTGATATTTTGTTTTGCTCTTTGTTTCACAGGAAGCATCTCCTTCGCCTGCAGAACCACATATCAAATTCCCCGGGGAAGAATTTTGTAAAAAGTTTAAATCCAGGAAAAATAAGGACCATCCTGATCCAGAAGAATGTATCTTGGAAATGATTAATAAAATGTTAAAGGTAGTAAAAATATTTTATGATTATTATTACATGAAAAAAGGAAAAAAAAAAAAGAAGAAATAAAAGATGGAAGGGGCTGAAATTTGAGTTTCTATAATTAATATTCCAAATTTCTTTGCATTTAAATCCAGTTCGTGGTGCATGTGATATTTTCTCTTTATTTTTATTATATTTTAATATGTTATAATTACTGAAATGTTATAAAGTAATAATTAGGTGCTGCTTTGCATGATTTCGCATTTTAATTGCAATTGTTCAGTAAAAATGTCAAGATATGAAAATTACCCTCCAAAAAAAGAAAGAAAAGTGAGTCAAATTTTAGTGTCATTTAATTCAGTTTTCAGCTTAAACAATGCACTGTTTTTTTCATAATCAGTCACATATTGATTAGCAAAGGCAGTTGGTAGTATTGTTTCACATTTATGGCTTGGTAGTGGTAGGATTCTTTTTCTTAAAAGCTATTCTTTGTCTTGCTTATTTTAGAGTACAAGAGAAGGCCAGAAGCTCAATGTTGAGGTCAGTATTTTTTTTTTTTGGGGTGAGGGGGGGGGGGGTGGAGAGGGGGTGGGGCTGAATTATCTTTGCTATAGGGCTTTGGATGCCTTCCAAATGTCCATTTAAATTTTAATCAAAATTGTCCCGAGATATTTCTTTCACTGTATCTTTGAAATAATGCCTTAGCATGAATGATGAAAAAAAGGGGGATATTTTTAGGACGCTCTGATAAATTTGCTAACAGTATTACACCAGTTTTAAAGGTGTTTTGTGTACAGGTGGGAAATGTAGACAATTGTATAATCATTTGTCCACTATTTCAGCCACTTCAAGGTATACAATAATGGTCATTGAAAAATCAGATGGTTTGGAAGGAAATATGCCATTTGATATAAAGATCAGTGATATTGTCTCAGATTTTGTTGTGCCAAATTGCTTCAAGTTCTTTGATAAAGTTTTTAAGTAGCCAAGCAAAGTAACTTAGTTCAGGCAAAGTGCATTTTCATTGAGACACAAACCTCACCATCACTATTGGTTTATGAGATAGTGATAACTGTCATGAACAACTTTCCCTAAATTTCTAAGCAAAATCTTATTCCATTTGGTAAATATCCTTAGATTTAGTACTTCTTCACACACAAGGCTGAACTTTGCATACTGAAGACTTGAACAAGTCTAACTATGACATCATCAAGTCTAAGTATGACATCATCGAGCCACAGTATGACATCATCGAGCCACAGTATGACATCATCGAGCCACAGTATGACATCATCGAGCCACATGTGCTTCAAGTTTTAATGTTTTTCTTTATCTATTACCATGTGTATTTTCTGTAATTGAGATGTGTTGTGTAAATGTTGAATCTAAAATGATTGAACCTCTTAATCATATTTTATGACGTGATTGGGTTTTTCAGTGTCAATACTGTTAACATTCTACTTATGAAAATATGAAAAACAAAGACAAATTTAAAAAGGTATCATATCCTAGTAACACTATGATATCACAAATTACCAATTGACAGCTCCCATGCACAACTTTTATACCAAGATATCTCCCTTATGGAACAAGATATTTCTTAGTTGTTTTAGGGAGCTGTTCTTCACAAACATCTCTGTCATGTAAGCAAGAAAAAGTTATGGTTGGATTTGCTTTCCCATTAAAAATTGAACATATATGACCATTAAAGTTTGAACATGTATGACCATTAAAGTTTGAACATATATGACTATTAAAGTTTCAACATATATGACCATTAAAGTTTGAACATGTATGACCATTAAAGTTTGAACATGTATGACCATTAAAGTTTGAACATGTATGACCATTAAAGTTTGAACATATATGACTATTAAAGTTTGAACATATATGACTATTAAAGTTTCAACATATATGACCATTAAAGTTTGAACATATATGACCATTAAAGTTTCAACATATATGACCATTAAAGTTTGAACATGTATGACTATTAAAGTTTGAACATATATGACTATTAAAATTTGAACATGTATGACCATTATTTCAATTCCTAAATAGACAGCAATGTGTAAACACAAGCATAGATTAATATATGAGCGACATGAAGGCTTAAATTTGATGCAAATTTTTAAATCATCCTAATCAGTCACTGGAGGACCTCGTCGATAGCCGCGTTCTCTGCGAGTTTGTTAATTCGTTTGTTCCGGGAACATTCACCACCGAGATCCTTCTGAACGATCGTTGGAGCATCAACTTGGCGATTCGAATGTTCGAGAAGATGATCAGAATATCCACTCCGATCGATTCTCAGGATTTAGTCGAGGTGAGTTTATTTGTATAGACGAAATTATTTAAAGACTTGTCAGAAGCAATAAAGTAAGAATTTATCTACGGTATGGAAGAGTCGATTTAGGAGGGTGCAACCTAACATCGGGGTGCATGCCAAATTTTAGATAAGGTCTTATTGAGCAATGTTAATATCAAGATTTGATAAGTCCAAAATTCTGTTTTTATTTTTAATTTCATTTAATGATCAACTAATTGAAAGGAGAATCCCTAGAACTGATGAATGTTAGTATATAGTTAACAATAATATTGCTAAAAAATCATAAAAAAATGATTAACCTCAGTTTGAACAGTATTAAAGCATTGAAACGTTGGGCGGGAAAAATGAATGTCCCATTTATATTAAAATATTGTCTGATGTCAAGTCTCCTAGGCACTTGCAAATATTACATCAATGGTTAAACTTTGAGTATCCACTGGTAAAATATCAATTTGTTGGTTAAATTTTGCATTTATTTAAAAATGTTGTCTTATGTCAGTCTCCTAGGCACTTTGCAATATATTTTCATCGTTAAACTTTGAGTATCCACTGGTAAAATATCAATTTGTCGGTTTTATTTTTATTTATTTAAAAATGTTGTCCTATGTCAGTCTTCTAAGTGTTTGCAAATATTTTCATTGTTAAACTTTGAGTATTCACTGGTAAATATCAAATTGTTGGTTATATTTTTAATTTATTTAAAAATGTTATCTGATGTCAGTCTCCTAGGCGCTTTGCAATATATTTTCATCGTTAAACTTTGAGTATCCACTGGTTAAATATCAATTTGTCGGTTATAATATTTTTCTTTATTCTCTTTTAGGCGGATTCTTCTGCCATTTGTAGTACCTTCTGTGTATATCTGATGTGTGGATTTAAGTTACGACAAGCAAGGGCTGCCCTGGGAAGAAAGGTCGGTTTGTCAATACTCCCAAGATTAATAATAATAGTTTGTTAAGCTTCTGTGCGGGAGTCAGAAAATAAAGTATTATTCACGTTTTGCCAGGATATCTAAAACATTACTTTGACGAAACTTGTTCGTCAGCGACTCGCAACATTATGAAAGCATCAACTCTGGGCAATTAACCTCAGTTCGTGTTTTCTTGAGAGAAAGGGAGTGGTAAGAGGGGATGGTTAAGGCTTTAATAGGGTCTTGATTAAAGTGGAAAGGGGTAGGGTAGGGAGCACACACTCGCACTGCTATAATAACATAGGTGATTGTTCCATATGAATGTTGCAACGAGGTAAAAAATACTGGGCTTCGTAAAATACATAGTTTCATATTAAGCGATAGGTATCACCCAGCTTTGTTTGGTACTTCTGTTTTTTGGAGGATACGTTATAGCTTTTTAATTTTTTGATTTTGGTAATTATTTCAAACATTTGAAAACCCTGAATACCATTCCATGCAAGAGAGAACCCAATATTTTTTTTTTTACACTTCATCACCATGGAAACCCACAGTTTCATTTATCATCCTTTACCTGATTTCATAATGTATATATGAATATTCATTAAGAGGAATGCGAGACATTATGTAGCAGTATGAAAATGAAATTAAGAACAAAATTCCATACTGACTTTTATACCAAACCTTTGTTTTTCAATTTTTTATAGAGAGAGTTGGAGCATCGTATCCGGTCAGACAGACATGAACTCGAAAATAATATTCCTAAGATCTGCGAAAACACAGAAATGTTAAAGAAGAGAAATAAGCTCAAATCATCCATTGAACATCACGAACAAGGTGCGTATTGGTCTTTTGTGTCATCAGCAGGACGGGTTTTTGTTACCATAGAAACCATCACACAACATACATAGGTATCATCTGGTCCATACAAGAACCTTTATGCAAAATTTGACTAATAAAGAGTTAAATTTTACACAATGACATAGCAGTTTATCTATATATAATTTCGTAACTTTTAATTTGATAAACAATCGTTTTTTTTCATATTATTTTGATATTATATTTCTTGTAATGTTTGGTTTGTTGTTTTTGCTTCTAGCTGAAAGCAGTAATAAATTTGAAAATAGAATATTCCAAAAATTTCCAAATAAAATAATATTATCCCAGCCCTCGATGATGATGGTGGTAACCACTTGATAATAGAGAAGTAATAGACCGTTTTACAAATTTGTTTAATTTTGCTCCGGTTTTTCTTGATCGCTGCAGAAATTTATCGACTGAAATGCAAGTATGATTTAGAGAATTGTCAGAGATGGTGGGACCACACAGCCGAGGTGCAATCTGAGGTAATGATACCCCTTACTGAAATCCCAGATCTGGGCCAGATACAAGAATCCAGATCTAGGCCAGACCTGGAATATCAATCTGGGCCAGATCTGCTCCAGATCTGGAATTTAAATCTGGCCAGATAAAAAATTAAGCAGATATAACTTGATATAAAATGAAGTTTTATATGGCCTATATAAAATTTTACTTGGTTAAATTTTATGGTATCCATGTCTGGGCCAGATAAAACTTTGATATGGCCATGTAAAGGCTTGATATGACCAGATTAAACCAGATATAAAGCCAGATCTGGGATTTTGGTATAAAGGGACAAAGTAAGCATTTAGTAAAATATGTGTCTCTCTCCGTTTCTTATAGTAATGTGGCTTCAGCAGCACAAATTGTCGACTTATAAAGAAAGTTCCCTTTAAGTACAAAAGTGTCTTATTTAATATAAAAATATTTTTCCATCGCATATTTACCATGTTTCATTCCCGGAATAATTGATACAAGGTTCTTAACCGATAAATTAACAGTTTGGCATGTGATCAAACACACACAAGATGGTCACAGATACAAAGAAGAAAAATCCCTCTGTATTTATGTATGGATGGTATATTCTACTACTATTTCCCCCCCCCCCCGATTCCCTCACCCTACTTGCTCTTGCACCATTTTCCACCCTCCCTTTCCAAGCTTCCCTTCCCTCTGCCCCTTCCTGTTTCCTATCCATTCCTGTTCTGCTTTGATGTTCCTTTCCTGGTATTTTGCTCATTTCAACCCAAGAAAAGTTTCCTGAGCAAGCTACAAGTGAAATAATTTTTTACTGCAATTGTCTTGTTGTATGCTACCTCATAATACTTTATTTATTCCATACAGGCCAGGGAGGCAGTTGCTAAGAAAATGAAAGAGAGATTTGATACCTTATCTGTTCCCAGGTAAATTTTTGTTAACATTGATTTCAGTTTTATTGTTTTGGCTGTTTTCAAACTGAAATTTTCACTGTTATATTGAATCTACTCCCCCTCCCCTTCCCCCCTTCCTAAATCAGTTGGGTGAATTAAGCCCCGATTATATCAACTGAATAGTTGAGTTAATGGTTAGCTATATCTTGGATTATTTTTCAAACAAAAGCAACATTTGAGGAAGTCATGGACAGTGGCATTGTCATATGAGATTAGGAATATCCACCAAAAAAGATTCCTTGGTTCTCAACTGCAAATTTTGGGTGATGCTTCTGTTAACTTGTTCATTACGAATAAAACTTAGAACTTTACTGTGTATTTGTATGTTTTGCTATGTGTATAGTATGAAAGCCAAAGTTAACATCTCAAAACTCCTGTGTTGTAACCGCATAGGTAGTTTTCCTGTAAAGGGTACATTTCATTCTTTCTGCTGATTCGAATTTAATGGTGAGCTGTATATAATTTTTGCGATGTTTTTACCACAATGTTGCTTTCTATTTATCTATGGCCGAGTTTTCTTGCCTGTATCTGTATATGAGTTCTGGTTCACAAGCTTTGCAGAAGGCAGCCTGATGTCCCATTAAATGAACAACTCTTGAAAATGATCTTACTGTGGTTGCATAATTGTTTAATACTTTCCTCATATGGCTAGAAAGTTGATTTATTCATTAATTTTTGCTGCAGGAGTGTTACTATTACGGACTTGACGGTTGCCTTGGTGATCAACCTAAACTTGACCAATGGGAATGGATTCTACCACTGCAAGCAGCGTGAATCCGTCACACCCGAGAGGAAGATCGTGCTCCGAGATTTAAACACGGGCGATTTTCTCGATGATTTCTCTCACGGCAGAGGACCGGGAAAACGTGAGTCAAGGTCAAAGGTCATGATGATTTGTATTAGTGTCGTTGCCATGGTTACCGACTACTTGTCTTATAATAAGTGAGAAGAGTTGGAGATAGAATTCATTGAGACAGTTTACTACTTTACAATAATGTCAAGGAAAATTCCGACCCAACATTCCAGCTGTTACCTCTGTAAGTTGGATTAATTAAACTTTGAACCCAAAGGGAAATGACACATTGTAATAGCAGTAATAGCAAGCATATATGAACATCACAGAGTAGCAAAGGTAACTTACTACCAGGCAAGAGTACACAGCGTCTCTTACCTAAATTACCTTGAAAATATATACTGTAGCTGAGTTTCACCTTAAATGAACTGAAATGTTAAACACGGTTGATTTTGTTTTTTCAAATTCAAATCGCTATCATTTCATATATTGAATTTTCAGGCGAAAACTTGCTAGAATTTTACTTCTAACCGGACAGGAACATGCTTCTGATCCACATGAATCCGTTGTAGACATTTAGGCTGACATTTGAAAACCTTGATTTTTCGTTCAAATTTGATCATTTTGTAAGGCCCCTGATGGTTTTTTCAAATTTTGGCCCAAAGTCGCCATTTTTAAAACGTTCTCAAAATGATGCGGCGAACAGATGCCGACCTCTTTATCATATATCAGACATTATTAGCGTTGAAAATAGGTCAATACTCTTCAAAAAGACACTCTAATTTGAATATTCAAGTCGCTATCATTTCATACATTGAATATTATTGACAGTTATACTACTTGGCTAGTGTATGTTGAAACCCTCGATGGAGTAGATGATAAGGGTGTCTAGAACTGCTTTTTCATGCAAAGCTACAGACCTAATTAGCAGACTAGTGAATAAATAACCAATGAATATTTAATTCTCTAATGGAAACTGTCTATTCGAATAACCCCGAGCTTCGTTTTGGTTATTAACCAAGTAGTTCTGTAACTCATTTACAACAACTTGAATATGCTATTGTCTTGAACTCTGTGTGTGAGTTTCTTTAAGGTATTCCTTGGAAAAGAATCAGAATTTGGAAATATACTTCTTAATAATGTGTTGGTACCCATCTGTTCTTAGAGCAATTTATACAGGCTGACAGGATGGTTAATAACAAAATTCATCATTACACTCCCCTCCTCCAAAAAAAAACAAAAATAGGAGTCTTGCTTTACAACTATGAGGAAAGAAAGAAAGTTATGTATTTTTTTGTGTTTTCAACAAATATTGTTTTATATGAAAATTGTGTTAATCTTTGACTTTTCCCATCTTTACAGTAAACATCAGAAAGATTCTTCGTCTGTCAACTTTTGAAGTGATTGATCTTAACCCATCTAACTACCCTCAGTATGAGGTAAGGTTCTTATCAAACACAATTATAACTTTTGTGCCATACTCTTGCCTTTAGGAGTATGTAAAAGTAGTGAATGCCGCATTACTTGATGAAGATTTGTACTTGTTATGTTATCCAAGGTTTTGATGGGCTAGATTAAAACCTCTGATTCCTTGGGCTATATTAAGCACAAAGCTAGAAATGTGGAATGCATTTCCGCAATTTGTTGCAAATAATTTTACCCGTAGGTTTTCCTTTGGTATCATGATTCAATTAAAGAAGAGCTATGGATATTTTATTATTTAAATTTTTGGAAGGTTTCAAGAGAATAACTTACAAGACGATCAAGCCTGCCCATAGAAAAACAAAAACTACCCAAAATACTGCCATAAGGATTCATCCTTGAGCTCACCTAAAATAAATTGACCAGTCACCAGTATGATTGTAAACACAAGCGCTCTCATGGCCAGCACTACTTATCTGTGTGTGAAGACAAGTTTGGCTTGAACACTGAAATAATACACTGTGTGTTTAATCATGAATTTGTGCAGAGGAACATTCAGTATGACTAGCATTATCAACTCGGGTAGATATTCAATCTCCCCTGTTTTTGGCCAAAAACAGGGGACTCGGGTGGTATTAGCTTTAGGCAGGGAAGATCGTAATGTAGGCCTACTCTCAATCAGTGTAACATCCAAGTCCTGGTTGCTAGGGATATATTATGTAGTTAAGGCTATGAGGAAGCACTGCAAGGCTTTGATGTCGATGACGTAAGGCATTTCGAGAGCACATTTATCTTTGGTTAGCATGAAAGCTGATGCACAAATCTGTGTCTTTTGCCAGAAAAATAAGATAAAGTGTAATAAAAAAGATTGGATAACTGCAGTCTGGAATTTTTCTTCATCGAATCCAGTAACCACATGTGATAAATGCTGTTGTGTTGGTCCCCGGTTCTATCTCACTACAAAATATTTTCTGCTCTTGTATTAATGAGAGCTTTATAAAGGTAAACGGCTCTCAAAGTGTGAAAATGTAACATTCAAATTAGAAGCATTTGTGTATAAACTTATGCAGTATACTAAATATGTGGTGGTGATACATTACTACTCAACAATCTACAAATTTTTATCACAGACTTATTCCTTTGATAATAAAGTGAATTTTCACTCTTTGTTTTCCATATTGATATCTCTTCCAGATTTTCTTGGAGAGCCAGTCTAAGAACAAAGTTCTAAAAGCAGGGTCAGAGTAAGTGATGGAAAACGTTTATCTTAATAGTTGATTCGGTTATTACCGTAAAACAGTGATAGATGTAACGATTATCTGAACAGTTGATTAGGTTATTACCGTACAACAGTTATAGATTTAATGTTTATCTTAATAGTTGATTCGGTTATTACCGTAAAACAGTCATAGATGTAATGTTTATCTTAATAGTTGATTCGGTTATTACCGTAAAACAGTGATAGATGTAACGTTTATCATAATAGTTGATTCGGTTATTACCATGAAACAGTCATAGATGTAATGTTTATCTTAATAGTTGATTCGGTTATTACCGTAAAACAGTAATAGATGTAACGTTTATCATAATAGTTGATTCGGTTATTACCATAAAACAGTCATAGATGTAATGTTTATCTTAATAGTTGATTCGGTTATTACCGTAAAACAGTAATAGATGTAATGTTTATCTTAATGGTTGATTCGGTTGTTACCGTAAAACAGTGATAGATGTAATGTTTATCTTAATGGTTGATTCGGTTGTTACCGTAAAACAGTAATGGATGTAATGTTTATCTTAATTTTTGATTTGGTTATTACCGTAAAACAGTAATGGATGTAATGTTAATCTTAATAGTTGATTCGATTATTACCTTAAAACAGTCATAGATGTAATGTTTATCATAATAGTTGATTTGGTTATTACCGTACAACAGTTATAGATTTAATGTTTATCTTAATAGTTGATTCGGTTATTACCGTAAAACAGAAATACATTTAAGTTGCTGGTTTGGTTAATATTGCTGCTTGAAAACATCATTAGATTTGGGTTTTATAAGTTCAACCAGTAATACCAGTAGAAAAGTGAACTTTTCCCATTAAATGTTTTCACCGTTAATTATGTTAAAAGAAAAAAACGTATGTGATGAGAAAAGACATATGTTATTACATGTTTTGTTTGCTGGCTTCTGTTTAACTGATAGCGCAAAATATAATACTGTATGGTCATGGATTTATTTCTTCATTCCTTTTTTAATTTTGCTTGATGACAACATTTGTCTATGCGTTAAACTTGCATCTTTGACACCTTTTTTTTTATGATGGTATTTTCTCCTTAAATGAAACACTAATTTTATACATCTGGACCATTTCAAAAATGTAAGTCATCTTGAGGTCAATTTGAATGGACACAAGAAAGAAGGATTTTATGCAATTCTGCCTTTTTGAAAATTCAAACCTTTGTTCTCCCTCTTCGGCATTCTTAGGTTTCTTTATCAAGTCTTTCCGGGTAACACCCTCATGTTTGAAAACCTCTTCTTCAAAGCAGCTAAAGTCGGTGAGCCCGACACCATCCAGAAACTGGTGGTTTTCTTTCAGGATAAGAAACCTGGATTTATTAACGCCAGAGAAAAGAAGACGGGGAACACCGCCCTCCATATGGCTGCTAGAAACGGTCATTTCGTAAGTTACGTTTTGCTTTCTGTGTTTTTAAGTTAAATTTGGTAAAATCTGGGAGTAATGGTAGTTAAGGGAAATAAGGTACCTGGCAACAAATTCAGTTACATTAACTCACCAGATGTGCACAAATTAGACACGAACTTAATCATATGTTTCAAGAAACACAGAAGGTAAACACAACGTTTAATTTGTGGGACTCAAAATCTTACCTATTGTGCTAAATGTTTGACGAATTGAAAATGTTTAAACATCTGTCAAAACAATAAAACAGGTTGTGTCATGAAAACAGCAAACTTACAGAATAGTTTATACTTGAGAGAGTTTGATGGAGGAGTCAATTTTTCAAGAAACAAAGAAGGTAAACATTTCGTTTAATTTTGTGGGACACAAATCTTACATATTTTACTAAATGTTTGACAAATTGATCATATTTAAATATCTGTCAAAACAATAACAACAACTGTGCCATGAAAACAGCAAGCTTACAGAATTGTTTATACTTGAGAGTAATTGATGGGGGAGTAACTTAATGCTACCAATTCAATCAGCTGCTAAAAAATGATAAAGACAACATTAAAGGTGTGGTAGTTGACGGATGATATGTATTTTAGTATGATAGAAAGTTTCAAGCTTCCTCAACACAAGAAGTTTAACTCACATGTAATAATACGTTCTCTGTGTTTTGATAGGAAATTGCACTTTACCTTCTGGAAAATGGTGCCCACCTGGACACGAGGAACACCCTCGGTGCCACACCATTCTTTGGAGCTGTTGAAAGTCTAAACCGGGGCATCAGTCAGGTAAAGTGGTAACCTTTTTGGATTCTAAGAAACAAGAGTCAATCTTCTCCTGTTGCAATCGTTGGTGAAGATATCAGCTTTTCAGAAAAATGAAATTAATTGATTGCAATAATTTATGCTTTAAGTAATCTGGCACAAATGTTGTAGCTTTGGATGTTAATAGCACAGGGGCTGTTTGAACAAAGTGAATCTGTGATATGTATTAGCAACCATGTACATGCAAACATGTTTTGAGGGCTTGTCATAAGTTGAAAATGTTAAAAAAAAATTTCAACCTGTCAATCAAATATGTATGTATTGATGAATTGTTGTTTTCTTTTCTTTTTTCAATAACATGAAAATGCCTCTGGACTTTTTATTTTTTAGAGTGAATTGAGGCACAAAATAAATTTTGATATGATGTAGAACCTTAGGAAACATTGCAACCACTCAAGCTTGTGTTTCTATTCCACTTTGAATTTGTGAGAAATAACCCTTTAAATACCTGAGGCTCATCAATTAAATTGGCTGGATCACTAAGACTAACACCGAGATCATTAGGTCAGATTCTCAGATGTAACACAGAATGCAATACGAAACAAAAAGTTTCAAATAACATGATATTGTTTTACAATGCATTACAAATTTGTCAATAAAATGCATCACAAAATTTCAAGGACAAATGGCGCAGAAAGTCATCCAAGGGTTCTTGGTTGTCCGTATTAATTTAACAGAACATCGTTGGGTTGAGTTATTAGACTTGCTAAATAATGGATGAACATTGACATTTAGGCCTGCACTGAGGAGTGACTTGGTTATCAATTTAGCCTTAAAGGAGCACTCCAGAGATATGTTTAGTATATTTAAAAAGTGAAATATCTTAAAAACCAGAATAGCTATAGAAATATTACCAGCACTCAATCGTTTCTTTTTGCTTGGATTAGTACACAATTATCAAGTGCAAAAATTCTGCCTAAAGGCACTATGTAAATCTGCAACAAACTAAGGGCTCTAATATTTATTTAAGCAATCAATGCTGATGCTGCTTCATTTATGAAAATCATGGTATATATGTTTTGTCTTTTTTCTGTTTAAGCTTTACAGAATAGCCGACGACTCTGGAAACATTTCATTCTCTCGAACATTGGTAAGTTCATGAAACCAAAACAGTGATATGTTTAAATTAATTTACCCAACAGGGTACTTACAAAATTTGACCCATAACCCAAAATTTGACCCAACAAGGTACTTGAAATCTGTGATCTGTTTACCTTAATTGTCCCAACAGGGTACTTAAAAACTGTGATATGTTTAGCTAAAGTGTCCCAACAGGGTACTTGAAAACTGTGATCTGTTTAACTTAATTGTCCCAACAGGGTAATTGAAAACTGTGATCTGTTTAACTTAATTGTCCCAACATAGTACTTGAAAACTGTGATCTGTTTAGCTTAATTGACCCAGCAGGGTCCGTGAAAACTATGATCTGTTTAGCTTATGTGTCCCAACACAGTACTTGAAAACTGTGATCTGTTTAGCTTAATTGTCCCAACAGGGTACTTGAAAACTGTGATCTGTTTAACTTAAGTGTACCAACAGGGTACTTGAAAACTACGATCTGTTTAACTTAAGTGTCCCAACAGGGTACTTGAAAACTAATTTGTCTAGCTTAATTGACCCAATAAGGTTCTTGAAAACTGCGATCTGTTTAACTTAATTGTCCCAACAGGGTACGTGAAAACTGCGATGTTTAGCTTAAGTGTCCCAACATAGTACTTGAAAACTGTGATCTGTTTAGCTTAATTGTCCCAACAGGGTCCGTGAAAACTATGATCTGTTTAGCTTATGTGTCCCAACACAGTACTTGAAAACTGTGATCTGTTTAGCTTAATTGTCCCAACAGGGTACTTGAAAACTGTGATCTGTTTAACTTAAGTGTACCAACAGGGTACTTGAAAACTACGATCTGTTTAACTTAAGTGTCCCAACAGGGTACTTGAAAACTAATTTGTCTAGCTTAATTGACCCAATAAGGTTCTTGAAAACTGCGATCTGTTTAACTTAATTGTCCCAACAGGGTACGTGAAAACTGCGATGTTTAGCTTAAGTGTCCCAACATAGTACTTGAAAACTGTGATCTGTTTAGCTTAATTGTCCCAACAGGGTCCGTGAAAACTATGATCTGTTTAGCTTATGTGTCCCAACACAGTACTTGAAAACTGTGATCTGTTTAGCTTAATTGTCCCAACAGGGTACTTGAAAACTGTGATCTGTTTAACTTAAGTGTACCAACAGGGTACTTGAAAACTACGATCTGTTTAACTTTAGTGTCCCAACAGGGTACTTGAAAACTGATTTGTCTAGCTTAATTGACCCAATAAGGTACTTGAAAACTGCGATCTGTTTAACTTAATTGTCCCAACAGGGTACGTGAAAACTGCGATGTTTAGCTTAAGTGTCCCAACATAGTACTTGAAAACTGTGATCTGTTTAGCTTAATTGTCCCAACAGGGTCCGTGAAAACTATGATCTGTTTAGCTTTTGTGTCCCAACACAGTACTTGAAAACTGTGATCTGTTTAGCTTAATTGTCCCAACAGGGTACTTGAAAACTGTGATCTGTTTAACTTAAGTGTACCAACAGGGTACTTGAAAACTACGATCTGTTTAACTTAAGTGTCCCAACAGGGTACTTGAAAACTGATTTGTCTAGCTTAATTGACCCAATAAGGTACTTGAAAACTGCGATCTGTTTAACTTAATTGTCCCAACAGGGTACGTGAAAACTGCGATGTTTAGCTTAAGTGTCCCAACAGGATACTTGAAAACTGTGATCTGTTTAACTTAATTGTCCCAACAGGGTACGTGAAAACTATGATCTGTTTAGCTTAAGTGTCCCAACATAGTACTTGAAAACTGATCTGTTTAGCTTAATTGTCCCAACAGGGTACTTGAAAACTGTGATCTGTTTAGCTTAATTGTCCCAAAAGGGTACTTGAAAACTGTGATCTGTTTAACTTAATTGACCCTACAAGGTACTTAAAAACCAGTGATCTGTTTAACTTAAGTGTTCCAACAGGGTATTTGAAAATACGATCTGTTTAGCTTAAGTATCCCAACAGGGTACTGGAAAACTGTGATCTGTTTAATTTAACAGGGTACTTGAAAACTACGATCTGTTTAGCTTAAGTGTCCCAACAGGGTACTTGAAAACTGTGATCTGTTTAGCTTAAAGTATCCCAACAGGTTACAGCAAACAGTTATTTACAGCAAACTATGTGTAAATTGTCATGTTTTTCATATAACTAGGCTCTTTCTATTGAAGGTATATCCAGGCAATGTCTTCAAGCAAACATTCCTCTAGCTCAGTAATACCTTTTTACCATTGTGTAATTAGGCGTTTCCTTTGGAAGGTACATCCTTGCTATATCTTCAACCAAGCATTCCATTGTCTCAGTAATACCTTTGTACCATTGCTATGACATAAACTATCTATATTTTTCTGGCCTTGTAAGAAAATATAATGTTGGTATTTTTAAGATTTATGTTAGCAGCTTTTTGGCAGAAAGCAAATGAATAGTGAAAAAACTGAAAAGCAAAATTAGAAAGGAATTTGAAAAGAGTAAAGAACATGGGTCTAGAGTAGGATTGGATTCAAACCTGTGACCCCAGGAAAAACATGAGATATTGTGAAATTAATTTGGTTTCTGTGACACCTCAAGCTGCTTTAAGTAGTAACATATTACTAACATGAGATGTTATATGTGTGCTTCTGACCTTCAACCCTATGTTCTTGTTTCTTTCTTGATTAGGGGAGCCACGAGAATTCTGCTCAGGTGAGTTTTCAAACCTACTTTTGGTTGATCTTTACTTTGCCCTGTTTCAGAGAACAACAAATAGCTGACAACTGTTGGTATACGTATAGCCCCTTTTACATAACCAGATGCAGTTGTCCTGTTTGCAAAATTCATTTGACCCAGTAATGCATGTACAGATAGTAGGAACATACTTGATGAATGCTATTGAGAGCAAGGTGGCCAATTGGTTAAGGCGTCGGACTCGTGATCCAAGGATTGCTGGTTTGATTCATGCCTAGTTCATTACGTTGTGTCCTTGTGCAAGATGCTTTATCTCACTTGCCTCCCTCCACCCAGGGGTTAAATGGGTACCTGTGAGGTAACTTGTCATTGGGCGCAGTATATAACTGCTGCCGACTGGAGGGATTGTCTCTGGGACAGGTTATCATTGACCAG
>JAIPMN010029654.1:0-22570 GCA_020650975.1 Apostichopus californicus
TGGCCTGTCTGGCAGCAAAAAGTTCCCCAGAGCCTGGATCGCACACGATCAGCGCTTTTGTTTCTGTCACCGCCTGCGTACCTCTCACCTGTGGCTCCTCGGTCACATTGCTTTCTTTGGATAGCATGTAATCTATCTCTGGTGTGCAATCTTCTCTCAGCTCTTTAGCAGTAAGTGGTCTTACTGTATAGGCAAGACCTTCACTTGTCAACACCTGGTCAATATTATAGAGAGGCTCTTTCAACAGACACAATCTTTTTGGAGACTTATTGAAGGAAGTTTCCTCTGAGGCACGTTTATGAGCATTTTGAGAAACCTCATGAGGTCCAGTGACAGGTTCTAGATTAGTCACATCAGGATGCCTGGTAATTTGTGCATTCAAATCATCTTCTTTAACAGCTGCTGATGCCTTGATGGTAAGATCTTGCTTTGGCTCTTCCAGATCATCAAGTCGAGAATCACTGCTAAACATAGTCTTTTTGACAGGCGGCTCCTCCTCAGAACTGGATGAAAGAGGATATTTTTTTAATCCTTGCTCTGGGGAAAATGGTCTCATAACTGAAGGAGAGTTTGAAGGCACCAACTGAGCTTGAACACCATGTTGTGGGGATCCTAATGTAATAGATCTAGGGGTGCTGGCAAGCTTAGTCACAGACACCTGTCTGACTGTTTCACGTCTGGCAGAAGCTTCTTGAAGTTCTTTACTACGAAATTGCAGAACAAGTATCTCTTCCTGGTAAATTTCCACTTCCTCTTCCAAACTCTGTAGAAAGAATTAAAAGTAGAAACAAATTGAAGTGACCAAAAATCTTTTTCTTGCATGGGGTAAAACTTGGCAAAGCACATTTACAGTTACAATATTTTGAAACTTTAATAAAAGTAATCAAATTTAATCAGATTGTGCAATTTAACATTCTACACGAGGGATACTAACTTCTCTCTTTTGCAATTGCTGCTGCAAATCATCTACTGGACCTAAAGCTGATAGTTGTTTCTCTCTGTCAAATGCTTCCTTAATCTTATTTGAGAGGTCCTCAATTTTTTGGTCATAATCCTCCTGTGGACAAGAAAAACAACAAGTGAATACTTATGAATGTTGGCATTTACGACCCAGAATTTGCCAATCAAAGAATTCTTAGGCATACAATCTATTGTTTTCTTAATGCCAAAAGTAGCTTATTATCATTCTAAAAACAACAAGTGAATATTTATGAAAGTTGGAAAGTATGGAGGTCCATCAAGGGAGGTATAAATGTCAGGCAAAAGTAATTAACAAATAAAATATACGTACAGGTACGTTCAAAACAGGTATCCATTCTACAGAGTATTGCACATGTGCATTTACGACCCAGAATTTGCCAATCAAAGAATCCTTAGGCATACAATCTATTGCCTTTTTAATGCCAAAAGTAGCCTATTATCATTCTACTTTTGCATTTAATTGCTGATTTATTCAAAACACTCATCTACTATTAACTGATAGTATTAAAATACAGTGACATTGTCACAAGTGAATACAATTCTTTGTTCTAAAGAAGCTAGTCAAACCCATGAATGATGCATAGCCTATATACTGTCATTTGACACTATTTCCATTTCTTGAAATAATGTCTCATGTCAATACCTGTTGAATGAGTGATTCTTCCAGAATCTTTCCATGTTGTAAGACAACATCTCTCAATGTCTCCAGCTCCAATCTAATTTTACTCAATGAAGGAGAGAAGGTTTCATCATCCCCATCACCTGGTTCCAAAGGTTTATCTGAATGTCTCAGCTCATTGTTTGTCACAGACAATTTAGCTAATTCCATGTCACCCTTTTTTACTGTATCTAAAACCACCTGAAATAGAACAGGATATACAATGTTTCCTTAGTACACACACTTTTATTTCAAAGTAGAAATAATTGTACACATACAAATATGAATGAAATTTGTTAATAGTTACACACATTGAAAAATCTTCATAGCTCTACTTTTGATGTTAAATTAACTTTGACCTTACTCCTCACTTTCATGCCAAATCAAGGATGTGATAAAGTTGACCTACTTGCCCTAAATGCCCAGTTCTCAGTAAATGAGCTGTATCATTTCAACTGAATTTGACAAAAAGACAGAAATTTCGTCATAGCACCAGGTTCATTGGCTTGAAAAGTCAAGTGAGGTAAAATTAAGCTATGATAGTGCTACTACGTTGAGGTAAAACATGCATTGCATAGTTTGCACATTGCATGATTAGCTAGCCTAAGCTAATATACACATTTATTACATATCTAACAAAGCTTTATTGGTGCATACTTTCTGCATCTCCAATTGCTCATGAAGGGTCTTCTTCTCCTTGTCAGGTGACAAAATTGCTCTCTTACATCCAGCAATAGTTCTGGTGAGATTTTGAATCTCTGCATCATAATTTTGCCAATCCTTTGCAGCCTTTTCCAAGTCTTGTTTCCTTCCTTCAGCTGCTTCTTTCAAGTCCTGGACTGTCTCTTCAAGATGACTAGCTTGTTCCATGTATTGTGGTTCTTTGCATACTCTTGAAATATCTTCTGATGCACTTGTGAGGTCATTCAACTTCATGGCAAGATCTGGAAGCTCTTCTAGCACAACCTACATGGAACAAAATATGATAATGGAATTTAACATACACCAACATGTGGTTCATGTGATTTTCCAAACATTTACAAATATGATAGTTAAGTCTTACATCATATTAACCTATGGATATTTGATTCATTTAACTGTTATCTCATAAGATATGCTATATAAACTCTATAAAGCTATTAATGGCAACGAATGTGCAATGTGAGGTGAGTATTACTGCACATCCTCAATATGAGCATGAAATATGTTGGAAAGTCAAATAATGATTACTCATGCACATTCTCAAACAAAACGTAATTACCAGTTTCGAGGCATTTTCCCTCAATGAGGCATATTACTACACTCATGCTACTAAATGTTGAGGGATCATATTGAGGGTCAGGTCTCCAAGGAAAGTACTTTTTTTTATACTTTAGGCAACTTCTAACGCCTTAAACATTTAAGGTAATTCTGATGACCTGAATTAGATACCATACATTGTTCATACCTTATGTTCAGTAATCAACTCCTGTAAAGGTATGGGATCACTGATCACCAGATCCTTGTTATTCACAATAGTTGCCTGGTCTATCCAGTCCTTTACAATGGGTAGTGCATCATGAAATTCCCGCCATGGTTTCAAAGAAGCTTGCAATATTTCATTCTGGGCTGCAGTTTTCTCTATGACCTCATCAACCTCTCTGCGAAGGTTTTCCAAATCTTCTGTAACTTTCTTCTGCTCATGAGGATCCCCAGTTTCCTTCGCAATGGCATCTGATAATTTCTGTGCAGGTTCAAAATCTTTCTTCAAGGTTAATAGGCACTTCAGCTTTTCCTGGAAAGGTAGGAAGTGGAGATGTGTTCCTTTGACTTTGTTAATGTCAAATGTATTATACTACCAGATGACATTGTTATTTATGTTGTTTCAAAATCTAACTTTCCATACTGAGGCTTTCCTTCTATTGTTCAAACAATTTATGTGGCAAGAAATCTCCAAATTGTCAACTAAGCAAAAACATTCATCCCAGCCACAGTTACAATGTAACATTCACTATGGCAAACTTTGGAAAGGTTGACTCTCTATCTATCTAGCAGCAAAATCTCTGGCTTACCCTACAATTAGAAAAATACAGTTATATTTATGACTATATTTGTAAACTATTTGGGTGGATTTCTTGATCTATCATTCAATTGTTGTGATAGTATGTGGCTATAACTTCTCCAACCTTTTTTTTTAAAGTAAAACCTCATAACACCATGTATCACAATAGCATGATGCTGGAAATAACAACACTTGCTATTGCTGCAGTATTAACGACTGATGCACTTGTACATCTATCATACATCAAACTTAAATGATCATGTTACCCTCACCTCGACCACATGCTTGGCAGCAGGGATATCAATGATAATGATCTCTTCAGTGTTCTCTTCAAGTATTTTCTTCACCATTACCACCTTCTTTTTCAGTTCCTCTCTCTGTTCCCTGGCTTCTTCTAATTCCTGTGAATTCTTCTCAAATACATCACTGATTGAAATATTGGCAGCCTCTAGGGCTAGAATATCTTCCTCAACATCAAATGGAAGATTGGATAGTTTGGTAGAATATTTCTCTCTCTGTTGTGCTGAGAGGATCTTAGCTTGATTTAACACTGGTTCAATCTCATCTTGGAGTATCTGTTAGGAAAACAAAATAATCAAATAAGTAAAACGGTTATGCATTATCTTATCACAATTGTTATCCAACCCTGTGTTTTCTTGTTTCCAATTTATCAAAAATACATCACAACAAATAAATTTCCAAGCTTTGCTCCTTTTGAAGTACATCAAGTGTCCTATTCATTATAGACTGTACATAACCTATGATAATGAAATGAACACAGATTACAAGATGCTGCTAATTAAACATTTGTGTGAAGTGATAGCTAGTACAATCTCTCTTGTCACTACTTGTCTCTTAAACTTTAATGAGATACAAGTAAACTATTACCTCCACATTAGCCATTTCTTTCCCTGCAAATACCCACCCATTCATTATTCTAACCTAATCAAGAAACAATGAATGCATACCACTGATGGTGTGTACAAAGATGAAAATATATTGTTTTGTTCACAGAGTCAAAGTAGAAGATATATGTGTGTAATACAGGAACCTTGATACCACACTCACTTTCAATTCCACTTGTCTCCTTGCCACATCTTCTTCCTCCGGCTCAAACCTTCTGCAGAGCTGGTCCGATCTAGTCTGCACCTTAACTACCTCCTCTAGGATAGCTTCTGTCTTTGAATGCAGCTGTTCTCTGTCGGCCAACTCTTCTTTTATTTCACGTTCAGTTTCCGATATGTGGTTGGAAAACCTGCAGAGACAATAATTTAGTGTGGTTTCATTGAGTAGCTTGCCAAAAACACTTTTAATTAAATAAAGTAAGGCAACAAAAACATGTTATATACCCAAACACATTTGATACAGGCAATATGGCATACTCTACTTTGGGAAGAAAGGAGCGAGGGGAGGACAGGGAAGAAGGCTGACAATGGAAGAACGGGTGCAAGAGCGGGTAGGGTGAAAGGATAGGGTGGAAGGAGTCAGAGGAGGAGTGGGGAAGAGGTGGTGGATAAATAACCATTATGCTTTTCTCTACTAGCAAATAACATCATGTTGGTTTATTCATGATAATCATATTGATTACAGAGCTGGAAGCTATTTTCACAAATTATGGTGAAAGTTTGGTCTTGCTTTGTTTCTAACATATTATTTAACTACGTGTTGCAAAATAGATGGAACTGGGTAAGGTTGCATCCTTTCATCCCACCATACTTACTGTTTAGCTTGCTTTGCTAAAGATTCCAACTTTTCATCAAATGGCTTACAGGAAACAGGATCTTTAATAACCTTTGACATAAGGTCATCGTGTGCTTTCTTCAAAGTGTCCACTCCCTGTGTACAATCTTGAATGGTTGGTTTCACCTCCTGAGAGAGGAAAGAACCAAAATATTATCTTGAAAGCACTGCAGAGCATCTTAAATCTACATATCACTTTCAAATAAAGCTTTCCACAACCTTGAAATCAACAGCAAACTGCCTGGTTTGATGGTAACATATTACTTTAGATGAATGGTGTCAAATTAAGTCTGCAGGCAATAAAATTGCAAATAACAACTATTGTTTCAGCTACAAAAGTCTCCTGAGCTTAGCCATATCCAAATGATATTCAATTCAACATGTCTTGTTCATGCAGATCTAACAGTGTGTACACAGTATTATGGTCACCTGTTATGACTAGATGCATGCAACCACTCCACTCTTTCTGATGAAGATGCAATTGCTACATTTTAATACTGATTTATCCCCGTATGGCAACAGATATGGATGCAGCCATTTAAATCACCCACAATAGATTGAAATATGTAAATTATCATACACATATATTCCTTTCCACTCCCATAGACAACCAACCAGACACTCACACAGCCAAACATCTGACAGTTCCCCCTTTCATATTATCTCTTACCTCATTGTCACTCTATTCCCCATACACCCTATAACTCGATGACATTACAGAATATTCCTTTTGATCTTTAAGATGAAACATGAACGAAAACATATTTTAGTATAAAGACCAGGCCTCAACAAATTTTTTCAAAACTACTCGCCAACTGGCGACCGAGTCTAAAATTCTACCCGCCAAAACGTTAAATTTACTCGCCATTTTTCTCGCAAAGTGTTTGTGTGATATAAGCCTAGGTAGTATGGCCTTACTTAGGATATCGCGGTTTAGTGTTACTGTTAGTTGTTTACAGCAAAAACGATATATTTAAATTGTGCTTCGTCAAAAGTGTTTAAAACATGATATTCATGCGTTACCCCTGTTTGAGTTGTCGTTACGCATTTATTTAAGTTTGTAGTTTTCCAGTTTGGTTACACCTATCGTGCATCATTTAGTCGATTAGTATCAAATTTGTTTCGAGCTGGTGATCAGAGCTGTTCCTTAGGACCTACTTGTAACAGTGCACTTGATAATTCTACTGTGCTATGTAACATTAGGCAATAGGTCTTTGTTGATTGGCTCACAAGTTAATAGTAAGCTTATCGGATAAAGGCAGTGAGCGAATGAGCCACGCGCCAAAATGTCGAGCGTAATGCATTTTTTCCTCGCCAGTCGCAAATTCTAGTCGCCATTGGCGAGTTGGCGACCGTATTTGTCGAGGCCTGATAAAGACTCAAGTACTCGTTTTCATTTTCACAAGTCTTTTCTGATGTGTGGATGATAATACTGTCAACCCATCAACACAAAACTGTCTGCCATATCAAAGAAAAACCAAATAGCTGGAAGATTAACAGCTAATAGCAAAGAGAGATTATCAAGTCAGCCCAGGGCACTAACCTCTATTTCTTCCAGTGCCATAATTAGATCCTCTTTAGGGTCACTTATACTGAATGTTGGAAGAGATACTTCTGAAAGTCTGTGTAAGTTATCTTCTGTCTGTTCCAGGGAATCTTCATACTTTTTCCATGTGTCAAATTGATAGTTTGCTTCCTCAAGGTCATTCCTGACCCCTGTTTGCACGTCTCTGAAGTGAGTTTCAACACTGTCTCTTCTTTTCTGAACAGCTGCATTTCCAGCATCATTACCAAGATGGCTAAGTCGCTCTACAGCATCTTTGACTTGATCAAAGCCATTTTCTGCAGAAAGTAGCCTGCTGTTCAAGTCCTGCAGACAGTTAGATAAAATGATGAGATGGTGGCTTATCTGCCACACTGGCAAAACCATTGGGAGGTAAATACCAACGAAAATCGAAACTTCTCGCCCACCTCTCTTATCCCATCGCTATCATCGGTCAGACCAACATAAACATCCCTCAGCCCACGATAAACTTCACACAACCCACCACTCACTTACTGACTTCAGTCAACCCACCACTTACATTTCATAGCCCACCAGTAGTTTTCCTCTGCCCCCCGTAACTTTCATCACCTCATCACAAACTTCCATGATTCCTGTGCAAGATTACATACCTTAATGAAAGGTACTAAGTAGGAAATCACCCCCAGGTACAACTTTTCTGCTATGCAAAATATAAATATTTTTCCCTTTGAATGCATTGAAATACTTACTAGCAGTTTTACATAAATAACTTTCTAATCCAGACCCTCACTTCAGCACACTCCTTAATTCGCTAAGGTCACTATCCTAATTTTCCAAAGAAATTGTTTCTTTGAATTATATAAGGAAAGTAGATGTATTAAATCATCCACCCTTGGTAGCACTTTTCTGCTTGGCAAAATATAAATATTTTTAGTAGACGTATTAAATCATCCAAATCTTGCAAAATATTTTCAGTTTGAGATTGGTTTGTCAATACTAAAAAATTGTATCTAAATTATGTACTTAAGTTAATCAATTCATCAATAAGATGAAAATTACATCTAACCTCTGTGAGTTGTTTATTTCTCATTGTAGCTGACATCGTAAGTGGTGCTGTGAACTTCCTCTGATCATTCACCTCCTGAGAGAGGTCCTCCAATTCCTCACACCGGTGGTTGAAATCCTGCCATGCATCTGATGCCTTTATCAGATTCTCGGTTATTGAATCCACAGTGGCAGTGGTTTTTGGAAAGTGCTGATTGAGATGGGTGATGTTCTCCTCTACATTCTCTTGTGATGATGGGCAAATTGTTGGTGAGAGTTCCTGAGCTAGGGCATTCAAACTGGTCAGTTTTGCTTGATATGTAGGCTTTTGTGACTGTAACTTCTGAAAGACAGTACCAAAACAAAAAAGAACATGACTATATACATGTTAATAAAGGTTAATGGTTTAGCCCATCTAAAACACCCCGCAAGTGTATCATGCATATTGAATGAAAGTTATGTCATGAGATAATTCATTCATTAATACTCACCTCTAACCAAGGAGCTAAGCATCATCATGCCTTGTACAGTTCATTTTTATCCTAGCAATCTATTCCATGGAGTTCTGGGAGACTTCAATAATATCAATGAATAGTTGATAATGTGATAACCCTAAAATCAATGTACAGTAAATAACTTTACCAAGTTTGCCCAGATTTGTTTTTGAAAGCTTTCAAAACTTTTAAAACTCAGTACTAAATGTCCATTGCACTTCATTTTCTCTTCCAATAGTAAGAACTTTCAACTAGTGTCAAACAGTAACTAGAAACTGCTGACAAAACTTTTAAATGGAAGAACAATCACTAAGTGTTATTGTTTTCAGAAACACACACCTTAAATTTCCTTCCTTCTAGCTCAAGTTGATGAAAATCTATTCCGTCTGCTGCTTCTTTTAAGAGTTCATCAGCTTTTTGCAGCCATGTCTTGATGTCGTCTATCAAATCAGAGTACTTTTTCATCATCACCACGTCCTTCTCCAGCTTTCTTTCTTCCTCCATCTCTAATCGTAATATTTCAGAGTGCAGGGCATCTATCGTTTCTAGCGAGTCCTGCAGATGTTCTGGAAGCTCCTCCCCAATGTCAGCATACTTTGCTTTAGTGGTTATTATCAGCCCTTGTGATTTTTTCAGACCTTCTTCGATGTCTGCTTCCTTCATCTATAAGAAATTGAGGGAGAATGCTTTCAAGGAAGCACTTACCTTCCCGACAGGATTGTCAATGGCTTACTGAGCAAATAACTTGATATCCAAAAAGGAAAAATCTATACAGTTAAACATCTTTGAACACGGTACGGTAAAATGTTAGAGGAAATGGTGTTTCTATTCTAGCAGCATCTCCATCAGATGCAGACTGACATATAAGTAACTTTTGAGTAACTTGGGACAGGACAAACAATTTTTTTTACAGCCACTGTCCAACATTCAAACAGAAATCTACAAAGTTCTAATTTCTAAATGTTAAGGTTACAAGAGTGTGTTTCATTAACTTTGTAACTTGTAAATTAGATAAAAATGTTCATGGAAATGCACATCAAAAAATGCAACAAAAATATATCAGCAAGGAAGAGTACCAACAGTACAAAGTCAGTTCTGACAAAAGGGTAGATAAAGGTCTGCGTTCATTTTAGCAAAATTATGCTCTTTTAGCAGTTCAGGAGACAAAACAGTCTATCTGAGATGTTGGGCATGTAAAAACTGGTTGAGAATACATTGTTATCGGTTACTACCTTATGCTCATCAAGGGCTTGTTGAGCTTCTGTGACATCTAGACCAATTGGTTTGACTTCCTCAAGCATCGCTTTAGTCTGCTGTAGCCAATCTAGACATCTGGTAACATCTTCCTGTAGTGCATCTTTGGTGCTAGTGTTTCCTTGAAGTACTTCAACCTGTTGCTGGAGTGATCTCATCAACTCCTCCAGCTTGTTTTTGAGTTTATGTTTGGTCTGGTCCAAGGATTTCAAATCTTCAAAGGAGCAAGTCTCATTTATTTCCTGTGTCAGGGTCTCCAGAAGTGGTAGGCTATTCAACAGAAGTTCCACTTCTTTTATCATTTCCTTAATTGCAAGAAGATAAAAACAAAACAAAACAAATAAAATGAAAATGACTGTAAATTTTCATCTCATCCAAACTAACTCATGGCAGTAAAGTCTGCAGTAGGTGAAACATATTACTATATTTTGCATATTGCTTCAGGTGCTTCTTGAACATAAGTAACTGCAATCTATTCATTTGTATACCAAACACTCTAGTGACCGCTTAGCTTAACAATCATCCCACTCTTTATCTGACATGTGGGTGATGCCTCATGTAAGGTTTCCACATCTGATCCACAAATGCTCTGATCCTCAAATTCAGAAGATGAAGAAGCAATCTATCAAACTTAAAACCATAATGTCAAGTTCTATTCCAGTCCAGTTTAAATAGCTTACACTTTCCATCAAACCCTCTCCTGATCACTCATGCAGTTTTTATTTCAAACTTGCAAATAAACAGTGGCAATGCCAAAATGATGTTTGGATGGTGTTGCTATCTACATGACTTCACATTCTTTAACATACACACCAAGCAATTACCCACGATACTTGACTCCTACCAGAAAGCTCACCTCACATTTATCCACCTTATCCTCTGATGGCAGATGGCTTTCTTCCAACTGTGCCAAACGTATCTCACATTCTTCAATATTATTTCTAGTGATGGCAACACGATCGGCAAACTCCTGTCTAGCCGTGGCTGACCTGGCAAGATTAATTTTATCTTCCTCTAGATTGTTGTAAAGTTCATGCATTGTACTATCTAAGCCAGCCACGTCATCTGCATGGTCAACCTGGCCAGTAGAGTTCATCCACACCTGAAGTGTATTAATGTTGTTCAAGTGAGGCTGTAGTGAGGCAACTTGTTCCTGGAGGTTCTTTAAGTAAAAAGAGAGAACACAAAAGAGATGAATTAATGTCTTTAAGGTAAACTTGGCTTAGGTATTATCTAGATTTTCTCGTGTTAATTACCCTCCTGGCCGTAGATGAAATCATGTCAGGGAAGTTGTCAGTATATTAGTCAAACAACAGGCAGTAGAATAATGAATCTGAGACTAGCAGTGTTACATCTGCTCATACACAGAGCAATGAATATGAAAGAATGCATCTTTTGAATACCAGTTCACTAACACTACTCCCTTTGACCAACCTCATAGAAATATTCCACAAATTGCTGCTAAAGGTAAACATAACAAACATGTTAGCACCAGTTGTCTTGAAGGACAATTACATAGTAGCCTTAATATGCATTGTTTATATACTACATCCAAAGGTTTGTCAGTTCAGTAGAAATGAGTGCAGTGACATTTTTTAATAAAAATCTCCTTCCACTTAAATCTCAGTTAATTGACAACTGATGCTACCACAAACCAGTGATGTAACTAGACCATTGCTGCCACCCATGGACTTAAGTGATTATAAATGATCTAAAGCCATGTTAATTTAAATGTATTTTCAGAGTGTGCAATGCTGCAAAGTACCAGTTCTATAGTATTGCAGATCTATAGTATCCCCCACTCCCCAAAGTACAGAACCAGAAAACTGCAATTCAAACAAAATCCTGCCCTCAACACTAAAACCTGAGAGGTGCCGAAAATAAAAAGTTGTTCACTCAAGACGAATTCATTGTTGGGCTTGGGTGAGAATGTGGACTTTTGTGACTACATCTATTGCTGTAAGGTCCCATTGCTCCTTACAATGCCACTTCAACAAACCAACATTCACTGTCAGCTATGTTGGAAAAATCTCTTGAATCACATCTCTTCCCTATAGTCTCCAAGATACAAATAATTGCAAATCTCGGCAGAAATCTCTAGAAGATTTGTTGTTACAAATTACATACTTTCACTTGTTCAAGCCTTTCTTCAGCAGCTTTAGATGGTAGAGGTATCACATCTTTAAGAGCTAGCCTCTTCACCTCCAGCTCGGACAATGCCTCGGAGAGGAACCTCATCTGTGACTCATAGTTGATACGCTCCTCCACAGCATTGGAGAGAATGTTCTGGTTGGTGATTGCAGCATTGCACACTCTGAAAATACATTTAAATTAACATAGCTTTGGATAATTCAGGAACATTCCAGACCTGCCAGATATATTTACCACACCTTAGATGATAATGATAAACACATCTTAAAAATGTTAAACTACAGAACAATGACCTGCACTCCAAATGTTATGTTTTGCTCCCAAATGTTATCCTTTAAAGTAAATTAATGTATTGTCTGTGTAAAATAAAAAAATGGTGGGAGCATTGCTACTTATTGTCATAAAGAGATGTGAAAGGAATGCCTTTGAACCGTTCTATAGTGTTGCAAACAGGCCGTGGCCACACATAACACAAAAAGAACACTGAAATATGAAACACAGATGGACTTAAGACACAACTGAGCATAATCTTCCTTAATTCTGCTTGTCACATATTGATAGCTCACCTGTCCAAGTTTACTTGCAGTTTCTCAACTTTTTCATCAAGTTTTGCCTCCTCATCAGGTGACAGTGTTTCCTTGACCACCTGAGTTTCTCTGGTGATGTTATCAAGCAGTTTGTTGAATTCTTCAGCTTCTTCACAAATAACCTAATATATCATGAAAAACAACAAAATTAACAATCATGAAAGTTTTTCCTTTTGAGTAAGAAGCTCTTCTGTAATCCTGAAATCTCCTATGTATCCCCAGCAGGAACAAGATAATTTTACAAATACTTCTAGTACTGTACAAACAATGGGTAGAACTTGAGTCAGTAGCTCAACCAGAATAAAAATTGCACTGTGCATAATGCAAGACTAAGAACATTACAATTTGGCGTGGTTATTACTGGGGCACATCAGTCTCTTAGTTTTAAAATTGTTTAATAGCACTCAAGAGAAGGTTTAAGACTCCTGTAAATAAATTTTGGTAGCCTCCTGTTTGTTCAAGGCCAATCTCCTCTGTCCCCCCCCCCCTCCCTTCACCCTTATGTTTAAAATTAATCCTTGGTATCTTTAGGTACATTTATGTCAACTCATGACACACACCATTCTCCTTCTACTCCCTAAAACCCTGATATTTTAATCTCACCTGCATTGCATTCAGATTTTGCTGTAGAGTTTCCAACGGTACCAAGAGTACAGGAGTCTTGCTGGTAGGTGGCTCTGAAACCTCCAGCCATTTTTCCAGCTTGGACACATCAGTCTCAAAGCTCTTACGTTCTTCAAGAGCCTTTGAGAGATGGTCCAAGACTCCAGTAATGTCTTTGAGGAGCTTCCTATACCTTTCATGGATGTCTGAATATATACAAACCACAAGTCCTCATTAACACTGAGAACTTCATGTTATTCAAAGGCATCAACAGCAATTTGAGTCGTTAGGTGGTTGCCTAGTCCTTGGATGGATAGGCTCTCTGTCTTAAACTATTTAACTTGATCTTACCTTCTTTAGTTATTAATTGTAATTATAAATATAGTTTTATATATATTTTTGTATTTCTTATGTGCGAGTATCAAAATTTCCAATTTTATGAAGCAATAAAGGTTTACTTACTTACTTATCTAAAATAGCACTTCAGAAATGCTACTCAACATAGCTCACATAATGGTCACAAACAATGGGGATTTTTTTAATGCTCACATAGGGGCAACCTACATGTCAAGTACGCCATATGTAAGATATCATGATTACAGGCTCACAGATGCTAACATTATGGTCCAAACAATAGGGTTCTTATTATACTCACATAGGGGCAAGGTACATGTCAAATGCCATATATATCTTCATTCACTCTCTTAAGATATCATGCTTACAGGCTCACAGATGTTCACATAATGGTCCAAACAATAGGGTTTTTATTATGCTCACATAGGCCAAAGCTACATGTCAAGTATGCCATATGTCAGCTTACAGGCTCACGGATGCGTACCAACACACACACCAACTTGACTGCGTCAGATACTTGTCTACCTACTGCAAGCAACCATGAGTGCACAAAAATGCCAAAGCCTTGTTGTTTCGAAAGAAATTCCATCCTTTTAAAGAAATTGTCTTGTTTAAAACATGATTGATCTCAAACAGCTAATTTGTCAGGGTCATGTCTGTTACTTGCAAAAACATTCATAAACTAAAACCTTAGAAATGGTATAACATTGCAAAACACACAAGTTGAGATGTGCACTTTCACCCATTCTGATAAATAAAAAATATTAAAAAACTGATAAAAACTGATATAATGAAAAGTTGAAATCAAAAGCACTTGAAAGAAAAGATATTGAATTCTATAACTAAAAGCAACTCTGGTCACAATACCTGTCACTTCTGGCTGGATCTGTTCCTTGTCTTCCTCGTGACACACCTCTACGATTGGTATCTCGGATTCAGAGAGTCTATCCACCTCTGGCTGATATGATCTAATTCTGTCTTGAGCAGCCTTTACAAGAAACATTTAAAAGGCTTCACAAATAACTTCCACAACAGAGTGAAAAACTGTATATACATGCTGTTAAAATCTGTTTTTATATCTCTGATATGGAAACTTTCTTGGGAAAAAGCAAGAAACCAGGGATTCTAAGTAACATATAGTTTTCTTATTGAAACTTCATCACATTTTAGTATATATACAGTGTGATCAACCACACTTTAATGGCTTTACAAATTCATACAATCTCTTCCGTTCATCTAAGGACTGAGTCAAATTTAAGCAAGGCAATGTGCATTTCAACTGGTAAATTTATTTTGTAATAGTTAGAGGGATTTACATTTCCATCCAGGCAGGATCTTTTGCAGAGGCAAGTATCCAGGTAGCCTCTGGAAATGATCCTGACAGGATCCAACCTTCAGGCCGTTTACTTCCTATATATTTACATACACTGGTTGTTTCAGTAGATTTTAAGCAGTTCGCTAACACTTTTTAAATTATTTTTTGCCCCCTTACTTTAACAAATTAATTGGACAAAGACAAACTGCCAAACAAGTGCAGGAAATTCAGAGAAGTGTCTGAATGCAGAATCTAACTATTTTAATTGCTATGCAAGGTGCAACATGCGTGTCATTTAAAGCATTAAACATCCATTAAAACAAATCTAACTGGATTGAGTAAATGATTACTCATCAAACTAATGTACAATTCAGCATTTTTGTTTCTTTTCTTTCACCCTTTAAAAATGAGAAAAATTAGTTTAATTGTCTGGAAGAAAATAACACCTGACAAATTTTACCGTTCATTATTTTGAGCAAAGACAATTTTGTTCTAGCCAAAACTTTCTTTACATTCCCATCTGAAAGTGATGTTGGCCCAGTTTGTTATTTTCTGTTCAAGGAGACAGACTTTGTATAGGTATCAAACACATAATGGTACAAACTAACGAGATGTTTTAAAATTGTGTCCGTGTATTTGCATAAGAGATACCTCACACATTGAAAAGATAAACACCAATACCACGACGTTTTTGAAATAGCAATAACATTTTAACAAATCATATAAGAGTAAGTAACCGAGATGTACCTTAACTTCAAAGATTTGTTTGATTAAATCTGATACTTCTAGTGCAGTATCTGTTGGATGGTCTGCTTGCTCTGTCTCTGTGATCCATTTGTTGCACTTTACATAAATCTTCCAAAATTCCTGGAAAATATAATATGATAAAATACTAACTGTTACAAGTACCCACTGAACACCACACTTGTAGTACAAGTACAACAGCTTGAGTATCACTACAAATAGAATTCACTGTGTTGTATGAATACAAGGCTCTAACTGCAGGTACTAGTATGCAGCTTTATCGATACTAGCATTCAAAATGATCCCTGCTTACAAGTACAGAATCACTTACAAACCTGCTGAATATAATAAACTAAGAAATTATTGTGACAGATTAATCAATTTTTCAGCTTTTTTTCATCTCTAACGCATCCTCTCCAACTCCTTCCCCACCCCCTGGAAAATTGAAATATAATACAATACCCACATCACAAGCTAGTTCAGATAGGTCCACACAACATCCCCAACCCCCTCATCCTACCCCAAAGCACACACACATCATAAGTTAGTCCAAGCAGGGGCATACATTGGAGCTCTTACCTTTCTTTCAGTGAGAGCAGAGTGCAAAACTTTAGATCTTTCCTTGATGATAGGATCCAATCTATGCAGTTGTTTTTCAATGTTTGTCAAGACCTCTTTCAATTCACTTCTCTCTTTTGAAGATAGCTCAGCCAGAATCTTATCTCCATCTTCACAAATTCTTCCAAAAGTAGCTCTTCTGTTTTGTAAACCATCAGTCACATCCTGTACAAAAGAAAGTAAAATCCCACATGGTTTGATAAAAAAAATGATAGCAACTACCCAAAAGATACATAGGTGACAAGTTAATGTAACCTTCTAAAATCAAGTGTAGATGGTTTCTAAAAGAGGAATACGACTTCAAAATATTTTTCATTAATGTTTTTATGGGGCTAAAGCATAATGATGTTATTTTCTGTCCCAACCCCCCCCCCCCCCTTCCCTGTTCTTCAGACAATGTGCAAGAAATGACACATTTCATTCATTGTGTATTTGTAAAGTTGCAAGCTTGCATGAATGGAACAATTAATCTACAGAATAAATTGCAAAAAAATATCTGATATTATATGAAATCCATTTTAACAATGCAAAAAGAATGCAAATGCATCCTGTATTGAGTTTGCATGCAAAACAAAACTCTTTGAAATAAAGAAAATATTTTCAGCACATCAAATGCAAAATTATAGATTAAACTATGTATTTTCTGATTGTTGGACTGACTAATTGAAAGAAAATACACTATGGAAACCGGTTGATTTCTGTGTATAATAGCCTAGGGTCAACAACTATGTCAAAAACATTTGTAACTTAATAAAATGTCACATTTTGCCATTATTTATGAACCAAACATTGAAATATCTACACTTCATGAAACAGAACATAGTGTCATACCAGAATAGAATTCTCCAAGCATTTACTGAGTGGGATTGTTAATATGATTGCTTTTTCACCATGGAAGGAGAAGAAGAGGATGGGCTGGGGAGGGGGGCATTGTGGAGTAAGAGGGGTGTATGAAGGAACAGCAGATACTGAATATAGAAAGGCAAGTAATGATATGTTTATCACGCACAGATATAACCTTGCATGAAGAAAGTGAAATTATACCAGAATTCTTAGAAAGAAACATAACAGTTGCCAATTACTTCATTGACCATGAAAGTTCATACAGGCTATCATATTACCGACGCCTGCGAGGGCGAACTAGTTTGTGAAGTTGCTATGCTGTTTCTTAATCTATTTTTAATTTCAACGTTTTTTTCAAATGATAGATTCTTGCCAAGTTTTATTAGTTGTGTAACAATTCGATGCTTTATTCTTTGCAGATATAATTCACCGGAACCTTAGCTTTCACTCTCATGCCATTGTATGCGTCCGTTTCAACCCATTTACGGTGACAGTTCATGGGCAGAGTTTCGCTTTGTATTACCATAGATAGGCTAGTGGCGAGTATCAATTACTTCTCTCAAAAGAAATGAAACGATGGGAAAATAAAAGTCATTTTTTGTTTGAAGTACAAAACAAAACAAAAAGCAGTAATAGTTGGCTGTTGAAATATCTCCATATGTTCCATCTCGTCTGCAATGAATTTCTTTGAATCAAACAATAGAACATAAAACTATATTATTGTCAAACAAAGATTCATAACAAGTGAGATATTTAAGAAAGGAAAATAAAGAGGTAATCTGAAAGACTGGCTGGACAATTGAAACTTGTTGCAGTTAGCTGTACCCTTCTTGAGAAATGATGGGTCAATGTGATTTTCATATTTATTCATAACGGTTATTTACCTCTTCAGAGATGTTCAAACTTCATCTAAATTTTAACCTAACTTAATTCTTAAATCATTAAAGCTAAAATTCTGAAGTTAATTTTTCAAGTTAATTTTTTTTTTTAAGTATGTGTAATGTTGGCATGGCATATTGACAAATTTCTTTAATTAGTGTTTCATATTGGACATTTTGTATATGTGAATTAATTAATATTTAGAATTATAAATGTTACAATTTTATATGGGAGTCATGATTAGCCTAATGTAAAGTTTCAAGGAATATATCTGAGAAATCCATAATATATTAATTATGGTAATAAGGCCAAGGTCAAATGTCATTTGTCCCATACAAAACATTGTTGGTTACAATTGTTTACTTTGCAGCCAAAATTAACAGTATTTTTAAACTTTTAAAACCTATAATTTTATATACCACCAGTCATAAATACGATAATTATACCAAACTAAAATATTTTGTTTAAGTTATTTAATCAATCAAGTTTTTGTTACGTTTGGGACAAATGCGTTTCGTATGGGACATCATGATACTGTTTGTATAAGTAACACCGGGCAAATTTGTTAGATTTTCGATAGCACATAATTTAGAAATGTGTACAATGTGAGTCAAGATACAACATCTACTCTGCTAAGTCTACCCCCCCTCCCCCTCCCCCATCCCACTCACCAAAAAATAGCAAGGTACAATTACATAAAATTTTATGAGTCTAAACACATAGCCCTATTTATGTCAATTTTACTTTGATTGACCAGCCTGATGCTCTGAAACTGCACATAATCTGTGATATATTTATGCAAAAATCCAAATGATGCAAGTAATGACGCAAGCAGCACTATGAATGACAATGTCAATGTTAAAAGTTAGAGATTTTGTCATCTCAACAGTAGTTGTTGACTTGTTGAGGGAACCCCCCGTCTCCTAACATTTTTTTGGACAGGTGGACAGGTGACTAGGAAGGACCCATCAGGTGAAATGAAAGTAAAATACATAAAAATGGCTCTTGTAGATGCAAAATAAAAATTTATAATGTTTAGTGAACAAGAGTGTACAGTTGAGATTGGTGCAGTAATTTAAGTACTGGAAACACCTATCATCAACAACCGTGACATCAACAACCGTGAAATCAACAACCGTGACACCAACAACCATGAGAGCCACATATTCCCTGCTGGTATGAACATTATCAAATAAACAAAAGAACATTTTTTCAATGTTTTGAGACTCTTTTACTGATTATTCAATTAAGCAATTTTTGACTTTTCAGGATGTTCCACGTTTAATGTTTCGATTACGTCAAACATAAATTAAATTTTAATGAGCATTATTTTCTCATTGAGTACTTAGTTTCTGATCTGTGTAATAATTTCATCTTTCATGTTGTGTAATTGCTATGCCAAACTTTGTTGTTCATTCTCTACAACACTAAATGTTTGTCACCCTAAGCTTTGGAACATATGTTACAATTTTATTTTACTAGAGCTTGAACAGTCCATTGTAGTATTGTACAATGAATTGTAGCTGTGTTGATTACATAATTGTATTGAGTTATGTGTAAATTTAATATGTGTAAGTTTTATTTATTTGACATGAATGTTTTGTAATGTGGACATAAAGAAACTAATTCACGATCATAGAAGTTGTTTGGAGTCACAATTTTAGAAAATGTTTATGACATAGTTAAAGCTTAGTCTAGAAAGTATGTAATTAACAAATTTGCTAATTATGATTTAATTATTAAGTTAGTGTTCATTATTAATCTTTTGATTAGATGTAATAACCATAGATGAGCATTACTATACTGAAGGAGTTTAATTTTGATAATTATCCTATAATTAAATTGTAACTCTATAATGCTGCCAAATGTCCCAAATGAAACATGTCCCATTCAAAATTCCTTTTTTCACAAGATAACACCACAACGCAAATAGTATGATTTTGTTGTAAACCTTTACATGTATTTATGTCTACAAGTAAAATATCTATAACTGGTATCATTTAACAGCTGACTTGAAGAAATACTTTCAGGGAAAACCCACCATGAATGCTTTGTAGCAATAATTGTCATTTTCTCTGGTCCCATACCTAACTCATATTACTTAGCCCCAAATCTTTAATTAATGGTCAACGAAGCTCAAATTTGCACAAAAAGTTTTCCATAACAATAATCAACTACGTAATATTTAAAATTGTGAAAAGCTTTTTAACCCCAAAAAACACAGCACATTAAAAGTTTCTGTATGTCTCATGCGAAACGTGCGGATAAGCTTGGACTTGCCCGACACTGGTCTTCACATCCACAGCAAACAACACCTAGTGACCATTGTTTCAATATTAGTAGAGTAGAGATCAAAGTTGGTGAAAGATTCAGCCATGATCAGATGTTGAAGCACTTTCTTCCAAAGATTTGGAGTGTTGATCACTCTACAACTCCTGCTTTGTAAACTCTTCCATCAATTCGAAACCTCTGTTGCTCTCCAAGACAACTTCATTTATATGTAATGTCTCCCTCTACTGACCAAGGTTTAATTCCTTACCTGTAGTCGATGAATCTGGTGATCAACACCATCCACTATTGGACTAACGTATTCTTCATTGACGAGGTCTTGTTCCCGCTCTGCCAACCATTCTGCGAGATTTTCAGACTTTTCCCTAAGAGACTTGTGGTCCGTGACGACTTCTTCGACTCTGCCGATGTGTGATTTCAACCTTTGTTGAACTTCGCTCCATCTTGCTTGGGTGGCGCTGCAAGAAAAAAATGGAATTTTAAAAAACAATAAGAATAACATAGAAGCAGATGTTAAACAGACTTTACTTTCTTGAAAATTTATAAAACTCCATTTCTATAATAACACAGAGAAAAATTGGTTTAAACTTTAAATTCTACTTGGTTCCGCATGATTGTAGTACTATCTAAGACTTGTCGACCCTAATCAAAATGAATATTCATGTATCCTGGAAGTCATACAAAATAATGCACTTCATTTTATAACTTTTCCTTTTCTGTGGTTAGAGATTGGAGCAGGGAGTGAACAGCTTGTAGGAAATGTTGAAAAACAATTCCTTCAAAATTTGGGCTAACTTACGTTCAGGACATTGAAAGACAATATGTCAAAGCAAGTTTTAGAGAATATTTAAAGACATTGTTTCCTAAGGGACAGTGGAAGGAAACTAAAGTAGCTATGTTGGGTATCATTTTGTTCAACATCTTTGACTTTTAACTGAGACCTTAACTGAGGTTTCCTCAGGTACATCAAAAAGTGAAATATTAGGTACTTTCCAAAGCTTAACTTAAATGTGCTCTATTATCCAATAATTCTTCACATGGATAACAATGAACAATATGGTGACATATGAGATGTACGATTGATCGAACAATCACTGCATCGATAAGCTGCATATGCAAATGAAATACAATAAAAGATTGCAAGATTTAATTAAACCATGTTTTTATGTCTCATTGCATCTGCAAATGAAAGTTTGCAACATTTTGTTTATTTCTATTGCTATCAGTAATTAGATGTTTGAGATTAATAAAATGATTACTAGAAATCTTGATAATATTTGGGTCTTTCCATAGAAAACTCTTCATGATACTATAAAATTTTGAAATGTGGAAAATACTAAAATTGCAGACCAAAAAAACATCATTTTTTAATTTTGTGACCAAGAGGGTAATCAGAGCAAATCATTGTCATAGTAACATAGTTTTACATAATTAAGGTAAGACTTTGGGTCTTTGGTACTTTTTTCATACTTTAAACTTTAATTATCTTGAGTGTATTACAGTAGGTGATTTCTTTTACATAGAGGATAATTCATCTGACATCAGACAGTTTCTGACATTGAATGGTCTGAGTGGTCTGTCCATGAGTTTATCAGTATTTACATTTCCAAGAAGTAACCATAAGGCAAGTCATATTTATAATCTTGCTCATTGTTGCCAAAACAAAACGAAACAAAAATTATTTTTTTTAGAAAACTTGGCTTTCCTTCAAATCATGATAAGTCTTTCCAACAATTTATTTTCTTAATCCCTCTGAAAAATTTTTTGGTGGAATTTTTTTCAACGAGTCACTCACCGTAGCATGCACCATTTGTCTGATATTCAGAGTAAACTTTTTATTGCTAAGAATCAGTTTACTTGAGAGCAGTATAGAATCTTTTGAAAACATCATTAAACTTATCTTACACTGAACTTTAATAAAGGGGAAATATCTGAGAAAAACAGTTTTGGTAAATCTTTATTGATAATAGATCAAACTATTTGAAGGCAGTATAGAATCTTTTGAAAACATCATTAAATTTATTGTAAACTGAACTTTAATAAAGGGGAAATATCTGAGAAAAACAGTTTTGTTAAGAGTGGTTCGTTTTCAGCGACAGCTACTTGCCAATTGTTTTCACAATGAAACATTTTGCTTGATCGGCAAAAATTTGAAGCTGCATTTGATAATGGTTCACAGAACAGGCACAGTGTACTTTTTGCAAGGTCATGAATTTACACTACAAACCGTACCAGACTTGCATTGCGGCTTGTCCCCACCATGTGGAGGTTTGTGATCAAGTAACTATGGGTGTAGGTACCGGTGCATGTAGCTGGCACATTGAGTGCTGCACTCTTACTAACTCTACAGATAAAGGGGAATACAACTTGTAGTTGATTGTACTTCTGCTGTGAAACTTGTACTATATATATATATGTATATGTATATGAATATATATATATATATATAT
>JAIPMN010029661.1:0-13058 GCA_020650975.1 Apostichopus californicus
AGTGTGCCAAAAATATAGATGAATTTAAAAAACTAGTCAAAACCTTTCTATTTAGATCTGCATTCCATTAACCGTGCTTTCTACTATTTATATTGTCACATTATTTCCACTTTGCATTGATAGCGCTTTTAAAATTTAAAATTTTTCACATATATATATATATTTTAAATTTTAAGAATTTGTTTGTATAATTTTCGATTTCCCATTTGCAGTTTTAATACAATTTATTGTCAGATTGTATATAACAATTTTTCTACCCTTTTTATACCTTACATTATCGATTTATATATTTGTATATCATGTTTGTTTGTATTTTACTGTAAAGCGCCTTAGAGCAATTTCTGATTGGATAAGGCGCTATAGAAATTTTGTATAATAATAAAACATTAATGTATTTAACTTGCAGACAATGATCACAAATCTAGCAATAATTATTGCATGTGTAGAAGGCCATTATCAAATCTACCTGTCGTCGTTCAAATGTTGTGTACTCAGAAGCCTATTGTTACATCGTCCACTGATTCACACTTGACTGATCAGCACTAGGCTGAGCCTCTGAGTTAATGAGCAGGCAGGTCTATGACATCACAAATGTGAACAATGGTCATCCATAGTGACCACAAAGCTTAACATTCCTCCATGAATAGAGATCGACTTTCACAGGGAATGTCTTGACAAAAGCAAACTGGCATTGCCAATCGATCAAACATCATGTTAGGTTATAGCTTCATGATAAACTGCACAACCTTAGATTCCAGAACATTTCCAAACTCACCGTCTCAGCACCAAGAGTTTGAAGTCCTGTGTAGGTTCTATCAAGCTAGAATAAACAAAAATATGGCAGATTACAAAAAAGTTAATCATAGAAAGTAGATGTGTGGCTGGATGTTCAGAGTTTTATCTAGTCTAGTAATATCTCTCAATTTAGGTTGTAATAACATGTACATTCATAGCATAGTTACTGTTTGAATTCTCAAACTCCCAATTCAGTTCATTCTCAAACACCACAATCATATCTACCATTGGTTAATGTTTATATCTTCTCAGTACTGTGCAGAAGATGTTATCCGGATCATAAAATCATGAGAAATCATACACACATAATACAAATGCAGTATGCTGAAAGAGAATTAGTTTAATCTCACCTTCAAGTGATGTATAATATCTACTTTCTTGCTCCTTGGGTCATTGAAGTGCAGTTGCACCCTGATAGGGAATTCTCCCCAACCTCTCCTGGTAAGGTGGAATGGTGGATCTCTAGCAGTAAAAACAAAACGAAAAACCTTACCAGATTAAGTATGTCAACGCTTGCCAGTATGTGCGATGAGAATGTGGTTGCGTGGACAGGGGTGGGAGATGAGGTTACCAGGGTGACATACAATATTTAAAAGCAACCAATAGGTTCAAACTTACTTCTACATAAAAACATACATAAATATAAATGTCATGCAGTTCCTACCAAAAGCTGAAAATATATAAGAGACCCCCCCCCCCCCCAAAAAATGGACTGAGAAAAGAACAAAACAAAAATGTACTAAATTGAATAATATGCAGAAGGCAATGTTTTAACTTGACTGCTGGTGGGAAGAGTACATACATATAGTGGATAGGATTCAAACAGGACCATACTTACTTGACTTCTACTAGATCATTAGGTCTATAGCTAGGGTGTAAGTAGAACCAGACCTTCTTGACAAAGTGATCAATCCTTGGTTCTTCAGTGGGTCCTCTGACGTACACCATCCATTTATGAGTGGAAGGGTCACTCTCCTCTCTATTTTCAGTTGTGATGTACCTGATCATGACAGATAAAACAATAGCCATCATCTGAGCTTGACTGAGGTCAGTTGATTAAAAATAGCAATTTTACAAGCAGAGCTGAACCACCCTCTTGAAGGCAATCATCATATTTGTTGAATATATATTTGAATAATAACATTTTTCAAACTAACAAGTCTGTCATATCTGTATATTCTTAAACTTGTTTCTCCCTTTGTTTTGGTCGGCTTCTGACAAAGATAAAGCTAGCATCTACAAGTATCAAACTGATAATCGATGGTATTTCCGCCATGATTACTCTTCGGTTCACTCCAGAGAAGATCAGACAACAATTCTACACCTCAGACTGTCCTTCCTTCTCACACTATTCAAGTTTGTATTTCCATTCAAAAAAAAAAATTTCTATCCTTCTGGCATAGAATGCCATGGCCTAACACAAACTTGTTCCCTTTCTAAATATTTCACCAACGTTTGTTTCTTAAAGGCTTTGAAATTCCCGACTGGTAGACTAAAATTTGGTCCTTTGTTGTTAACTTTCATTATTAACAATCATGCTGAGATCACCACACTCTCACTACTGGCGAGAGTAAATTGCTGACTACTCAGTGATGGAGCAATGCCAGAAATCATTGACTTTATTTACTTAGATTCAACAATCATTGTTAAAGAGAGCCGCAACCTCTCACTACTCACTTTGACACATTTCCTACGATTATCCGCTTCTTTAAATGAAATCGAGATGCTTGGCCAGAGGTTGAAAACAGCTGAGATCTTCTGTCGCCTGCCTTGATCTACAAAGAAATAAGATGTTAATGATATGCGACTCATCATGAATAACCATCCTCACAGCTAGAGCTGAAGAATTTTCCATCTTTCAATATGCGGCAAGCAAAATATTCGCCCATTTGAAGTTATTGCACAAGAACATTGGATATTGAACACATCCTTTGGAAATGAATTACCTCAAGCACTGCTCCATGGGAAATGTGAGTGAAATTGTGATAGACAAATACTAAACAAGATGTAAGTAGCAGTCTAGAAGTTATAGCCTTCCATATCTCACAGTTTTAATTGCATCATACAGGTTCAGTGGTGTTGTGGAATTGCCCCCCCCCCCATGCCCCAAATCTCCCCTTCCATAACAGCATGCAGGGTTAAACGGTCTTGAGAATTAATCTTGCATATCTCCCTCTTCGATAGTAACAACCAGGCTTTAGCTGTCTAAAGTAATCTTATCTCCATCTTCCATCTTCCAAAGCTGCAATCATAGTTTAGGGGTTCACAGGAAGAACTGGTTTAAACTGTGCTAGACTATGTGGTCCCAAGCCACTTTAATTTTATAATCCCACGGTAAATTAAAGGTCTCTGTGCGAGACTATGTGGTCCCATGCCACTTTAATTTTATAATCACACGGTAGTTTAAAGGTCTCTGTGCAAGACTATGTGGTCCACTTTAATTTTATAAACCCATGGTAGTTTCAAGGTCTCTGTGCAAGACAATGTGTTTAAAGATAAAGGACTACCTCTCCAGTATACGGTGGCAACTCATCATCTTTCCGTTGTACTTCTAGCTCAGAGACCAATCCGTTCTGCTGGTCTTGGGCCTGCAATGAGTCCGGGCTGGCCCTACTACCAATGGTACTTTCTAAGTTTGTTCCTAATGCCCTCTGGACTGCTGGGTGATTTAGATCTATCTTATGCTTCGATTTCTAAAAAAAGAAAAAAAAAGAAAAAAAAAGAAGATGAATTGCACTTTAGATTTACTGCACAAATCTAGCATATAGAAAATGTTTTCTTTGTTTCTTCCTGTACATATACAAAAATTGAATGTCCAAATGTTTCAATGTTGAAAGTGTTTTCGAACACTTTGAATCTGATGCATAATAGACCATGAATTTTAGAATTAAGCATATCCTTCTAAGAGTCTAAGTTAATCTAAGGGATGTTAGTGTATTGTATGAGGGTACATGAATCTACTAATACTACCCCCAGTTAGAAGTGTAATCAGCTGAAATGTTACTTAAATAGATACTATGTACTGTAAATAACCTCTCAGTGTGGTAGGGTCCATAAAGATAATAAACACAAGTGAATTTACACAACTGCTTTAAGGAAAAAGCATTTACAAAACAAAACCAAACTAAGTACAGATAGAAGTATAGATAACATATTCTAATAAACTTCACTTAAACTTTAAGTATAAGTTCTAGGGGAATAATAAATCATAAAACAAACAGATATATTAAAAGTTTCAATAAGTAGAGCCATGCAAATGCTTAAAGATATGGCCTTCCTAAGCAAACGTTTGCAGTGTTATTTACCAATTTATTCATCATACAATATGAATGATAAAATATATTTAATTGAATAATCACCTCTGATCCAGGACAACGTCCAGCATTCCCATAAAAATTGGCAACGACACAAGCGCGTAGTTTATCCAACATCATTCGTACTTGATGGATTCTCTGAATGTAGAACAGATAAAAACACCTAACCTGTTAGCACCTCACCAGAATGTAACAAATTAATTTGTTTAAAAGGGCTTCACACATACAATGTTACTTGTAGAATTGTGACACAACCCTACTTCAATATGCATACAGTATATTTACACATTTAATGTTGTGTTACCAAGGTTACTGGTAAACAATTCCAGTCATTCTTGAGTAGAGTGCATTTTGTTGACAAAACTGATCACTTGCTTATGCACTGATTTCTCATTTTGTTTTTAGGTTCAGTAGTGTTAGGGAACTACAGTACCAGGGTAGGCTCTATACACCTTACAACACTAGGTGCTACTGTACCTAACAAAACTAGGCACTACACCTTACAACACTAGGCACTACACCTAACAACACTAGGCACTACACCTAACAACACTAGGCAACAACATTACTCACTACACCTAACAACAGTCAGGCACTATCTAACAACACTAGGCACTACACCTAACAACACTAGGCACTACCTAACATTACTAGGCACTACACCTAACAACACTAGGCACTACACCTAACAACACTAGGCACTACACCTAACAACACTAGGCACTACCTAACAACATTACTCACTACACCTAACAACAGTCAGGCACTATCTAACAACACTAGGCACTACACCTAACAACACTAGGCACTACACCTAACAACACTAGGCACTACACCTAACAACACTAGGCACTACACCTAACAACACTAGGTGCTACCTAACAACACTAGGCACTACACCTAACAACACTAGGTGCTACCTAACAACACTAGGCACTACACCTACCAACACTAGACACTACACCTAACAACACTAGGTGCTACCTAACAACACTAGGCACTACACCTAACAACACTAGGTGCTACCTAACATAACTATGCACTACACCTAACAACACTAGGCACTTGCACAACACTCGCTTCTCGGCCTTTTGGCTAAGATCATGTGTAGTATCTGTTCCCTTTCGAGGGGAATATGGTGATGCACACCCGACGATGATCACACAGTCACAGTCCCGATGCAAGGGGACTGCATGGGGCTGAGAGCGGATCAGTCGTTTGGTAGTTTGGTTTTCGTGCCCAGGTTCTTTCTTGGGCGACTTTTTCTTAAAAAGTACACTAGGCACTACCTCACAACACTAGGTGCTACCTAACAACACTAGGCACTACACCTAACAACAGTCAGGCACTACCTAACAACACTAGGCACTACAGTACACCCAACATTTATGTAGATATCTTCCAATTTAATGGATACTATCTTCTTCTATAATATGGTTACTCCATATGTCAATCATCAAATTTGGTTACTGCTCCCACAAATAGTCCATTCTGCATTAGCTGCATTGTGAAGATTATTAAGGTTATTGTACAAAGCTTCCAGTAAGCCTTTGGAACAGAGCACATTCTTATTATGAAGAGCAGACACTCCACCTTTCTTCAACATGTGTACAGAACAAACTGTATTTAGCAACTGTCGCATTACTTAAAGAGCAATAAATTTGAAGGACAGCTAAAGTACTCAGAATATTGTTAGAATTCGTACACAATCCAACATCATCAAATTGTTTAAAATATATTTAAGACAATTAAATGAAAATATAAATCAAAACAGAACAAACCTCATCTGCCAAGTCTATCTCCTTCTCTTTGTGTTTTATTTCCACTGAAAAATGTTTCTTGATAATGTTCTCAATCTTCTTGACTGTTGTATCTTTTGCTGTAAACATTAAAGAAAGTTGTTAAATGTGTCACATTAAGAACAAGATGTCTGTCCACTCTGTAATTGTAGACTTCTGTTTTACTGCATGCTAAAAATGCCATAAATAAAATGTACAAACTTCCATAATATATGAGTAGGAAGGCTTGAAATATGTAAGCTGAAATTTTGGCCTAATTACATGTATGTCCCTCTCTTACCATCTTGCTGGTGTAATTTCTGCTTCTTGACTGGATGAGAAGATGTGACCATAGCATAGTCAGGGTCCTGGTCACTGCCATCTGAACCAAGGTATGAGGAACTACGTTTGCTGGCCATATCTGATAGGAAGTTGTATTAAATATTAAAAGGGGGAAAAAAATGTTAGCAAACTGCTTATCCACTAAAGAGCCTGTGTAAGAGAATGTGTAAAAGTAAAGGATCTTCTTCAGAGGCTGAAGAAGATCCTGCCTCTGTAGAAGATCTTTTTAGGATCGAAACGTCAGGCCCACTTACTTTTACATGTAAATATTAAAGAGTCAGAAGTGTGGTTACTTTTGTGTCACATGCAATAATACAAAATTTCTCATTAAATAATGACCTCGCTGACATGTTACAATCAAAGTATTAAAGGCTTTTTTATTAAATATTTTAATACTTGCCTAAGTTATGGTTACCAAATCCTGGTAAAAATATTTACTTACCATAACATTAGGATTTGATGTTTTCATTGGCAACTAGCAATTAGCAATTGGCAATTAGCTAAGGCCTAGGCTATGAATGTAACCAAAACTTATCATTTAGGCCTAAGGTATACTTGACTCTAACATTCGATTTTGTTATATTTTGCAGAATATAAGCAGAATATATATATATAAATTGAAACATATATGATATTAGGTCTTTTTCATCACCAAATAGGCTAGGGATGCTAGCCTCACAAAACACATTAGGCCTAGTCAGTCCAGTTTCCTGACATTCTCGCAGAAAGGGTACACACATATGAGGCTAATATAGAGTATATTGTAGTAAAGGTCTAGGGACCTATTTAGTTTGCGATTAGTTATGGATTCTTACAAATCACTTTGTACGATCTCAGCGAAAATGAAAACAACGTGTGATTGTTTTATCTGGGGTTTAGCTAAGCAAAATTCGAGCAATTCATGCGTTGTTAATTCACGGTCACTTAGCAAAAATTGATCTGTTTTGTGCTGGACATTTCGCGTTCAGCAGAATTCAAGCTACAGTAAGTTAGCAGCGAATTTGACTTCTTATTTGGTCAGCCATATTTGGCATGCCTCCTGGAATGGTTGGTAACTTTTGGTCGAAGAACAAGGTCGTCAAATACCTTTAAAATGTCTAGTAAGGTTACACAGGTTGGTCAGCTCGAAATCTTTGATACCTAAGTTTTATTGGGCTAGCGGTCGGCCCAAAAAGCAACGTTGATGAAGTAGCATACAGTAGACTCTGTTACTGTTACTAGGGCTGTACTGTGAAGTACTCCCTAATGCATGTTAGGCATACTGTAGGCTAGCTAGGCTAAGTCAGACTGAGTAAAGACCAAGCTTGGTGTGAACTAGGCCTATAGCCCCCTAGGCTAGGACTAGCTTAGCCTAAAACAAACTAGTAACGGGTATGATCAAGGTGCAGAAGGTGCATTGTCCGCTACACAACCATTAGCTTCTCCGTTATTGGCTTCAAGGCTAAGACCAAGCTAGGTTAAGAGTAGACAAAGCTTGTTGGGATTAGGCTAGGCTCCCTAGGCTATGACTAGTTTATTTTTGTTTAGAAGAAAAAAAGATTAGGAGGGACACTCAAGTCCCCACCAAGAAACCTATAGGAGAGAAAACAAACTGAAGACACAAACACTCAGACCCTATTAGTACAATGCTTATAAAGTGCTTGTCCAAAGCATTCTTCAACCCATTCACACTACTTGCAAGTAAGGGTGTGATCGTTTAAACGGTTAACCGTTTAACCGGCCGCAAATGCACTATCCGTTTAGAAAATCACAAACCGTATAAACGGAAATTTTTTTTAAAAATTTCAAATACATTTTAAACATGAAAATTATTTAAAAATATGTAAAGAACTGAGTAATGTACTGCAAACTATCAATAAAAAACAGAAAAACGATGTTTTAGGCATGAATAATGTGTTCAACATAATTATAGTATTAGGCCAATAGTCATGAACTCATGATAGTGTCGTCAATTCGTTTTCTCAGTTTATATTTGAGACATATATCACCCGTACATGTACATCTATCAATGGCATGGTGAAATCCTGTGTGAAAGTATGTTGACCCTAAAAGACGCAAATGGTCGTTCTAGAAAGTACCGTAATATCTTTAACAACACAAGGCCAGTTTGCTCTCTCAGGTCCGCACGTGTACAGCCAATTTTTTCACACATGGTATTATACTGTGCATGTATTGTGGGCGATATTAGCTTTTTACCGTCACGATAAATAGTTCAAAAATTATCGCGATATTTCGATAATTACGATAATTTTTCCCTTAAAAGAATTATCGTAAATGTCAAGCTTTGAGTGGACGGAAAAAGAGAGATATATGGAGGGGACATTCAAAAAGAATATCTGAAAAACCTTACGATATTTTTCACAAATATTGATGCTTAGATAAGTGCTTCCTCACAATCAACGAGCCGCCCCAAAATTCGCTCCTCTTACGTAAAACTTCTATATATATAACACGTGGAAAAACCAGAGTTTTTACACACATAATTCCCACTGACATTGGTCACAGAACATAAGTAGGTCATCGACATTCGAACTTGCCCAAGTTCATCGCACCATGGGAATCACACAACACATTGAACACGATGTTACATTTTCCCGCCATCTGGTCGCCAAGTGTAAATTTTGGTGTAATATGCAAATTATGAATGGTACTGCAGTGCTGCGCGGTTAAAACTTAACCTATATTGCGACACAAATTTTGGGAAGCTGTCGTTGAAGTAACTTTTGTATCAAATGTAAAGTACTGTATGGCACATGACGTCGCTGAAATCGGAGGCTGCTCAAACCATTTTCAACTTGATTTTTACAACCCATCGCACAACACTTGCGTGCGTAATTTGTTTTCTAAACATGACTTTTAATGAGATAGCAGGAAAGGTGGGTAAGTTTGCTAAGTTAGGCAAGTTTTTGTTTAAAATCTTGTGATAGATAGACAAATATATTGTTTTTTTCAAAAGTTACGATGATGCCGAAGGCCGAGTTATATAAATTCAGTGATCTAAACTTCTGAAGACCACGAATACTGATCATGTGTGTTATTCTTTTCAGCAATTATTACACGAAATGTTCGCAATATTATTGGGCCTTATTAGTAATTAACATACATTGATCGTCGTCTTGTTGCCTGAATTGCTACCTGTTGGAATAAAACCCTTAATTATTGTACTCATAATGTCCTATTTTCATTAATACTAATAGTCGAGTGACGGTGCGTCGAAAAAGCCGCGATCGGGAAACGGCGGTTAAACGGTTAACCGACTGGCGGCGTGCCGGTTAAACGGTTAGCGAAATATCCGTTAGGTCACACCCTTACTTGCAAGTACAACTGTCTCAGGCAAACCGTTGCACTCATTCACAACCCTATTAGAACTACTATTAGCAAACATAAAAAAGTCAGTGAAGGATGGATAAATTGTCAAAACCATACACAATCTTGAAAACCTGAATCAAGTCACCACGTAATCTCTTAAGCTCCAGTGTGGTGAGATTCAACGGTTGTAACCGCCTATAATAAGGAACACTCTTTAAGGAACTAATCATCCTAGTAGCCCTCCTCTGGACCTTTTCGGGTACTTCCTCTATCCAAGTAGCAAAATATGGGTTCCAAGCCTGCACGGCATACTCCAGATGAGGCCTAACCAACTGCTTATAAAGCCTAACTAATACTGTATGTTCTCTGTCAGAAAACTGAAGTTCCTCTTGATCATACCTAAAACCCTATTACTTACTTACAGTAGGTCTATCCTAAAACAAACAAATCACAGGTAAGATCAAGGTGCAGTAGGTGCAGTGTCCACTACATAACAATTAGCTTCCCAGTTAAAAACCACGCCAAGAATGACATTCTCTTGGAGTAGGCTAGGATTATTCCCAAACTGCTGCTGTTCACTAACTACAGTAGTGGACCCTTCTGTTGACTTGTTACAGTACTTATATTTAGAACTTAAGCCTATCTCAAATTTGAGAATTGCAAATGGGGTTTCTATCCTGTCAATGGTTTGAAATTAGCCTGTTACTTCTGTCACCCTGTATTGCAGGAGTGCTGAAACTAGTTGTCTGCACCTCTTGCAGTATTTGAGGCATTATTATTATCATCAGATGCAGAGGAATTCTTTAATGGTGTACTTCACATGACCAAATTTGCTGACCAGACAGCCTAAATGAAAGCACAGTATGAGATCCAGGGACATTTTTTAAATTTAGCCAATTGCTATTTTCTGGTTCATTCATAATTGCTGTATTTTCAGTAATGCCTAAGCCAACAACCCAACATTACTAGATAATTATGGTTGTTTTACATCTGTTATTCACTTCTTGATTTATTTGTTGATTTACACTTGATTGCAAGAATGCATTGCTCAGTATATTGACTTACAATCATGAATGTCACTTATTTTCATTCCAGCAATGGGCGACCTTTTCCAGAATATGGTACATTTTAAATGCTGATCGTCAAGCTGTGGGTCGTCTAGCTGGTGTGATTTGTCCAATTCTCCAAGGAGTCCATAAACCAATCTATCATCCATCAAGTAAGTTTGTATTTGCAACTTTGCAAGTTTTTTGCTTGCATTTTCCTTTAAATGGTCATTTCTGTATTGCTTAGAACAAGCTGTACGGAAAACGTATATCCGCATGGGGGATTGTACATAAGTAGTAAGTAAGTCAAACTTGTTTAAATCCCAAGCAGGAAATTGTTTGCAGAAAATGTTACAGAGTAAAATATAAATATGAAAAGATATAAAATGGTGAAATAATCAGATATGAAAAGAGACATATCAAACAAGGTACAGGCATAAAACACTCAACTGGCAAACAAGAATAAGGAAGTTTAATAAAATCTTAGTAGCAAAACTATTATTGGCATTGTGCCAAATAATGTGGGCAATCAGCTGACCTTGTAGAGAATGATCTGAGTCAAGCACAAGGACCACACTTGACACGCAAGTGACTTTCGTAGACCGAAACCACTTCCCCTCAGCATACTGTATATGGGCTACGGCTACCATCAGAATGCTGGAGTGTGGTTTTATATCTTCAGTTACCTGTGTAAAACAATGAATGAAGCAGAACTTACAAAGTAACGTAAAGCCCTATTTTTCCCCTTCAAAGTGAATACTGAATTAAAGAAATCTAATCTACCTTTTTCTTTGGTAAGTGTAAATTAATAAAACATGATATCTCTAGACTATTTAGATGCAACTTAAAAGGCCTGGGAAGTGGGAAGGCAATCTTGAGGTATTGATGGTGGCACTCCACTTAGATAGTGTAATGATTCTCCCTTTTAAGAAATCCCCCTCTCCTCCCCCCCACTTTAATTTTTTTTAAAAGGCCCTAGTTTATATGCTCGTCAAAGAATCACTATGTGAGATTTGGACGATAGATGATGTTTCTCCATGTTCCTCAACTGGCCCCTTAGGGATTTTACCCAGGCTACAGTCTGCCATCACATTTAATTCCAGATTATTGTCTGTACAAGATGTCACAAATCTATTTATATGATCAATGTACAACTATGGTTATCATAGGTTTGTACCTTGATCATATTCATTGGATATTGTACGGTATATGTACAGTATATTTAAATGTAACAGGATATTCCTTTTGAGAAGCTTTTGATGCACAGAATGTTTGAGCAAGGACTTGATATTAGGCTACTCACTACTCAGCACTTATCTGTATCTTTCTTAAGATGAATTAGGAGGTTGTTGGTAACAGATAAAAATTAAACATGGTGACAAATTCCTTGTGGTCAAAGTACTGTATTCAATAGCTTAATTGAGAAAGAGTTGAATTGGCCAGCATCAGACTATGCCTACTTTGTTCTTTTCTCCAGGTGATTGTGGTGATCATGTTGTTGTTTACAACACCAGACACATCGCAATGGACGGTGAAGACTGGGTGAGGAAGAAGTACTACCACCACACTGGGTAGGACTAGTAACTTAAATAGACTTAAACAATCTCTATAACTAATACACTGTCCTTACTACTGTAGGCAATGCATGTGACACCAAAGAAGTATTACCACCACACTGGGTAGGACTAATAACTTAAATAGTAAACAAGCTCTATAAATAATACACTGTCCTTACTACTGTAGACTGGGTGAGGAAGAAGTACTACCACCACACTGGGTAGGACTAATAACTTAAATAGTAAACAAGCTCTATAAATAATACACTGTCCTTACTACTGTAGGCAATGCATGTGACACCGAAGAAGTACTACCACCACACTGGGTAGAACTAATAACTTAAATAGTAAACAATCTCTATAACTAATACACTGTCCTTACTACTGTAGACTGGGTAAGGAAGAAGTACTACCACCACACTGGGTAGGACTAGTAACTTAAATAGACTTAAACAATCTCTATAACTAATACACTGTCCTTACTACTGTAGACTGGGTGAGGAAGAAGTACTACCACCACACTGGGTAGGACTAATAACTTAAATAGACTTAAACAAGCTCTATAACTAATACACTGTCCTTACTACTACTGTAGGCAATGCATGTGACACCGAAGAAGTACTACCACCACACTGGGTAGGACTAATAACTTAAATAGACTTAAACAATCTCTATAACTAATACACTGTCCTTACTACTGTAGGCAATGCATGTGACACCAAAGAAGTACTACCACCACACTGGGTAGGACTAATAACTTAAATAGTAAACAAGCTCTATAACTAATACACTGTCCTTAGTACTGTAGGCTGGGTGAGGAAGAAGTACTACCACCACACTGGGTAGGACTAGTAACTTAAATAGACTTAAACAATCTCTATAACTAATACACTGTCCTTACTACTGTAGGCAATGCAT
>JAIPMN010029672.1:0-12805 GCA_020650975.1 Apostichopus californicus
AAAAACGGTGAACTGTTGCACCCTGGTGCCATGCTTTATGGCCCCTCTGTCTCCCCCCCCCCTCATCTTCTCCAGAAGTTAAAAGTCTGCTGTATATCAGCCCAATATTTATTTTGAATGAACCACTGGTCCGACAGGTTGTCAACCAACGAGCTTCAAGCACGAGCTTCAAGACACATTGCTAGTGCCAATGTCTTACAAAAATATCTATGCAAACAGTGCAGGCTCATTTTAGACTGAGGTCATTTCATGGCCATGGAAGATAGATTAAGAAATAAAAACCTGGTTTCTGTTTGCAGCAAGGGACTCATTAAATTCCTTATCTTGCTGGCACATGAAGCAATCTGCACCATTGAGGGTCCTTCAACATATCTGACAAATGGTCTGATGGAAAAGTAACAGTGTAATTAAAACATGATACACAACTCAACATACACACTGCACACATATGTAGTCACTAGAATACTATGGAAAGTCTTGGTCATGTATATCAAGTACCACATACATGAAGAATATTGAATTTAATGGTCAGTGCATGATAATTTAAAATATCATGGTAGTAGTATTTGTCACTGTGTCATGTAAATAAGATTTGATAAAGTAATGATTATCTACGACATGGTTCTATGAATGAAACAGGTTTAAAATTGAATCGGGGAACACCGGTTCTCACCACGACATTCATGTTCATGGAATTGTTCAACGTTATATTATGGAACCTTGACATGGTTAGAACTTGAAGCAAATACTTAGTACTGAATGTATGGCTGGTACAGATACTGGCAGAAGATATAAACAATGTCTGCCTCTATCTTTAATTTCTGCTGGGCAGGTGCTCCCCTCGATAAGATCAATTAAGCCCCCCTTCGCATTGGCCCTTTTGAATGTAAGGTCCAACCCATTCAAAGATGGAAACTGCCCCAACGGGAAGTTTTTGAACTCATCGCTATCCATATGAGCTGGTTTGGTGCATTCTCTTGGCAGATGTCCTGAAAATACAGTACATGGTATTGGAAGAGGGGAAAAAATAAGAAATGCATCCAAATTGTACAACCTTTGCAAGGTACCTACAGTAACTTTCTGTCCACATGAATTGAAAGGTGCAAACTAAAGAACCAAATGTGCAGCGGTTCATGCCTTTGAAAGAGTTTAGTATTTGTGAAAGACCGTCAAATGTTTAGTTGTAGATAGTATTTTGGTAAAGTTTACAATTTCTTTTAATGAGCAAAGCAATTCATTATGACAGAACTTAAAGTCATATATCTTACGGTTATGTCATTTTGAACTTGAAAGTTTATAAGTATTTCTCAAGCTTAAGACATCATTTATAATGTTAAATATGTTATTACTTCCAGTCCTAAAATACTAAAGGCCTTATACAACACATGCATACAGAATACAAATTGCCAGATAATATTTTAAGAGGTTGAAGAAGATATATCCACCACTGTTGAGTGTTGACCCCAACAATTGGGCTTAAAATCAACTTCCTAATCCTGTGACCAAATCACAAGAGATCCATTGACATGGGAGAAGCAGCATGTACTGGGCATGTTTTAAAAAATTAGCCCGAAATTACCTTTGAACTTAAATTTCCAGACAACCCATATATGGATTACTACTGCAAGATATGTATTTGCAAATAGAAGCATGATGTTCATACATTTTAAGTACTCTATCATTTTTCTAATATTTTATCACTTAGGTGCTCTTTCGGCGAGAATTGATTGAGCAGCTGATCAGGAACAGGTTAAAATAATTTATTGCATTGTCTTATATGTCATACAGTTCCATGAATTGTTAATAGATATGTATTATTTACAATCACCCACAAAGAATCTATCCTGCACACCTCTTCTACTTTGTATTGCAAACATCAATGTAAATAGCGTGGTCTCACATTTGTCAGCTGCAAATGGTCACTATAAATCTCACTGTGGCAAATCAAAGGAAATTGTCAAAGCAAAGTTTGTTTTAAAAAATGTCCATGGCATAATAATAAAGTCCATTAATGTCATTATAGACAATCCCTAAAGATCGGAAAATGTATGCCGTCTGCTGAATGAGGGCTGAATGGATCATGAACACAAGAGAAAGGGGCCATTGTTATGGAGAGCTTTGTAACGTTCCCCTTCTCCCTCTGCAAAAGCACAGGAACCATGATGCATTTGAGCATTTCTGGTCATTGATGCTGGTTTAATGTTACTATTAGAGATTGATTCGAGGAAATCAGCTCAAGAACTTAACTTGAGAGAACCTACATTTCAGTAAGAAATGTGTGAAAATTGTATCAGGTCAATCAGGATACTTGGGTATATAAGGCTGGCAGCCTAACATGTTATTTTCCCATGTTATGAAACAGGATGCTATTGAACGCACAAACATGGAGAAAGAAAGAAGAAGGTTGCAGGTATGTATTATGTTTTTTAAACAAATTATAAATTTGTAATTCTCCCTCACAAATGGTGAAATGCAACTGGCGCATGCTTTTCTTCTATTTCTTCTGTAAAGAAAATTCAAAGAGAGCGAGAACGACTGCCAGATGAGCTTTTGACTGGGGGACTGCTGCAAATACGTTATCCTGATGGTCACGCTGAAAGACGCAGATTTGATTTCTGTGCCTCAATTGAAGTAATTTTCAACAATGGGGTGCAGAATACTTTACGGATACACGTGAGAGATACTTTTTAAGAAAAAGTCACCCAGGAAAGAACCTGGGCACGAAAACCAAACTACCAAACGACTGATCCGCTCTCAGGAGGGGAGAGCAAGTGAGAGATTGGGGTAATGATCTCAACCATCAACATCAAACTGTTTTGAATTTACACTCAGAAATGGAATACTTCATGTGAAAAAAGGTCAAAAAGCTATTAGGAGGATCAATCGAACAGAGTTATTAATGCTAATACGCACACCATGGTTCTGTGTTGGGTATGGTATCGGAAGCGGGGGTGGGGTATGGAAAGGGGGTTGGGGACCATGGGGTAGGGTAAGGGGTGAGGTTCCCCAAAAATGATTATACAGGATAGTTTTTATGTTTGTACCCCATAGGCACTTTTTTCAGTCACTCGTTTACTCTCATGTATGCCACTTTCAGCTGCGCATTAATAAATGTAATGGATATGTTATAACTCATGCTGTCAATTGAGACTTCACATGTCTTCTTATTATGTAATAAAAACAAGAAAAATGTACTTTAATATGATCAAATTTTACCTACAAATGGCCCAAAATGTTGGCAATATGCAATTTCAGGGCGCTGTTCATCGGCATCGTAGGGTCTATGACATTGAAAATGTGGTTTGTCGGTAGTTATTATGCTAGGGTACCATCTTCTGACAAAGTACCTTAAGGGTATAGATAAAGAGTAATTGTTAATTGAAGTGCTGAGTTGAACTTCTTTCCTTTTTCGCACTGTTGAAATATGTCATCTTAGTGATTTTGAAGTCGCAAAATTGGGTAGCTAGCAAAAAGTACACAAACTTTTGACTTTGGTTTTCAAAAATAGGGTAACCCTCTTTCTATAAATTAGTTTACTGTTCACATGTCTTTTACAACATCTACAATTCAGACATATACTGCCCAACATGTCTTCAAAAATGCCTCCAAATTTAGGTCATGTTAAATGCTACCATGGTTTTGTTGCTAGGTGTGGCCATATCCTAGCAACCAAATGTTTCGAAACTATTTTTCAGCCCAATATCTGCCTTTTGAGACATGTGGCAACACACCATATCAGGTTCAGCCAAATCTGAGAGGGTCGACGTGGAATGGGTAATAAAATCTGTTGATTTGGCATGGATTGACCTTTGTGTGATATGTAGTACAATCCATTTCACTAAGTTGTGAAGATGTTTGCTAAGCAGTAAGGATGATACAACCCTGTATTAATGTTATAATCATCAGCTGGATTCATTGTCTTCTTCTCAAGGCTATATTCAGCTACATAGGTTGCAATGATTTGGCAATTGAAACCTTCAGTATTAACATCGCTGGTGGTGGAGCTACTTTGAGTAACAGCGTTACTGGGTCGTGTGTTTCATATGGGATACAAGACCGCACATCTATCTTTGTCACATGGCATGATGTCTGTGAGGTATGCATAAAAGATAACATATCTTTATAGAAATTTTAGGGAAAGTATTTCCTCAGATTGTATGAAATGTCAGACGTGAATGGCATCTGAAGTCCATGTAAAACCATTGTGACTTGACTTGCCGGTGTGTTTCTTCATAAGGCTTATATGGATCTACCAACATTCTAATAATGTCATCATTATCATTACAAATTTTTAAATGTACTAATATTCCCAATGCAATAGGTGCACAAGCCAAAAAGCAATGACACATATTGGTGATCAACTAACAGCATTTCGATGCTCTGGTTTATCTGTTTTCCCTAGGTAACAAAAACTAGTATTTCATCATCCTATCCTTTTCACTTTCTACTTTATGTTCCAGGATGATTCATCACAAGAGATAGTACATGTTGATCTAGCTCGTAGCCAAGAATATCATTCTATTGAGGTTACACAGCCCCTATCACCATCAACAAGTATAGAAACTTTGTCTGGGGTTCACTCTGACCGAGCTGATTTTGCAGCTCTTGCTGAAAGGTATATATATCCACTGACTTATATGTTGATGTTATCATACGAAACATATGCACTGCAAAGTACCAAATGAAATATGCTTGCCAAATAAATGATACAATGACATACTGCATCAAGAAATTTCCATTCTCCAAACTGACTCCATTTCAAGTGTTTGACTGGAGTCAGTTGATCAAAATCTAAAGACCTTACTTCACTGGAGGCTTGAAGTATCTTTAGTTTTGATATTAGTGACTGGGGGAGGGGAGGGCAGAGAAGGGTGGCTGTAGTAGTGTTCAATATATCTCATAAACCAGGTACCTAAATAGCAGGAATTTTTAGGGGTCAAAGGCGAGCCATATAGTCAAAGGTAAGTAGCAGCTTTAATTTGGTGTCAGAATCCTAACTCTCCATTGACTCAGCTTAAATGTGTAATGTTATCCTTCTCTTTTTCTTTTTTTGTTGGGGGTGGGGGACTTTTTGCAGACATGCTGAGAAGGGGTAGCATAAAATCTGTTAAATCTTTCACATGCCTTGGGGTCTTGGACCAACCACTTGTCTAGGCATACCAAGTAGACAATAACAAACAAGTATTGTAAGAGTTGTGGGGCAGGGTCCTTGTCAGCAGCTAGCTGAACAGCAGGCTTATTGGGAATCCCCCTAGTTGTCACGATGTGTGGAGACAGCTGACCAATATGTTACAAACACAACAGGCTAACTCAAGAATAAGACTGGCTGTTAGGTATAGTAAGTAGCTGTATATTTGCTTGGCCTTTAACACACATGAAACTATGCAACATGAGGAATCTTGGCATAGTACTCTTAAACTTCACTGTTAAACAATTACACTTAAAAGGGGAAAGGGGCTCAAATTAACACTTAATTGTGGGGTATCAAGTTACAATTAAAACTAGAGATATTGAGTTACAATCAACTATGGGTGTCAAGTTGCCACAAGACTAATACATGTGCACATTAAAGAAACATGAGATAGGCTTATCTGGTGGATGGGTCTGTATCGTCCAGCAGCACTGTACAGCAATCTCATTGACTAACCGGTAGGCACTGTGAGTGATGGAAGGTTTGATGAATGTCCAGTGAAAATAGATAAGTTCAAGGAGAGTAGGTGAAGTCCAGGTACCAGATATGTAACTATCAAATGGCCACTAAGAGAGAACACAGCTCTCAATTCCATTCAAACTATTAACCACAATGCAAAAATGCATTGTGGTTTCGATGACGTAACATGAGCATTTTTCTTCATGAATTGACATAATGTAATGTGAGGGTGTGCAACGTACTTCATCTTAGTAATACAGTGAAAAGCGGTGTGATGTGACAACCAAAAATTCACTATGTCACAGGCTGTACTGAAATGACCATTGACCTGAACAACAGGCTTCTTGTACTCAATGTGGTACTTCTAACACCAAATATGAGATCTACCCAAGCTTGCCTTGTTCAGATATCATTTTTAAATAGTTATACAATTTCACCCTGGTACCCCAAATGACCTTTGACCTCAACCAAAAACTATAGGCTTCTTGTACTCAATGATGGTACTTCTACACATCAAATATGAGATCTATGCATGCTTCCCTTATAGAGATATCATGTTTACAAGGTTTTCACAATTTGACCACTGGTGATCCCAAATGACCTCCACAGAAACAATAGGCTTCTTGTACTCAACATGGTACTTCAACACACTATATATGAGATCTGCCCAAGCTTCATTTATAGAGATATCGTGTTTACAAGGTTTTCACAATTTTACTTCTGAGGGAGCACCTAAACAACAGGGTATCACATGTGACTCTCTTAGCACTTGGTGAGTACAGTCGATGGGCCTAAGTTTTTTCATGGAGGTGAAAGATCATTTCGGGTCAAAATAGGTTAAAATTTGCAAATCTAGTAGACACAATATCTTAAGAAGTAATACTGTAATTGGTGTACATGTAAGTATCTACATTATCGGCATTGCTTCTTGTTAAGGTCAGACCAACAGAGGTAACAGTCTGAATTAGTCCACTGAAGAACTGAAAGTTGGTTGAAATTCAAGGCATACATCGTTCAATGCAAGAGTCTTAAACTTCTGGTTGATATGGGTCGTGTGTGGTTGTTAGGGGCCAGCTTTTCTACACAAAGCACACACTAATCCCTATTTAAGGGAGATGAGCACTGCTATCCTCAAGGCAAGGAATCACTGAGCTCTTGGGCTCTCTGGTTCAGTAGATGGAAATGTTACATTATAAGCAAGCCTTCCATTTTGTAACATCGTTTGTTTGACATTTCTTTTTTAGCGACTGGAAAGTTGAACTAGAACTTATTCAGAGTCAGGTTGCAAGTGAGGGGGCTCCAAGTTCCAATAAGTTAATGTGATCCGTGATTATATAATGGATGGCGCTCGACGGGCCATTAGCAGAAACAGGTTTGATCAGCATTTGCCCTTGGTTCGGTCTGTTCTTTTCAGATTATATTTTGATTGAGATAATGATTCAAACAAATCTTTATGCATCACAATGTAGAAGTTTGCCAGCAAACGGGGACAAAAGCATATGGAGTGGCTTGATATTACAGTTCCAGAACTAAAAACCTGGCTCGGATTGGTGCTCGCAACGGGGTTTGTCAACAAAACCGTGTTGCAAAACTACTGGACGACACACTGGTTGTTAGAAACGCCAGGATATAGGAAAAGTAACAAATTCTGCGGTTCATCCATTTTGTGGATAACACGGATGACGACATTGACAAGACTGACAAAATGTGGAAGGTAGCACCTAAGCTTGATTATATGAAAAAAACCAATTCAGAAAGTCTATTATCCTGAAAAGCAAATCGCTTCGGATGAGACGATGCTAAAGTTCAAAGGACGCTTGAATATCAAGCAGTACATAAACAACAAACCGATAAAGTGGGGATTGAAACTGTTCACATTAGCTGAATGTAGCTCTGGCTACATCCTGAATATTATTCCGTATGCCGGGAGGGGACCCGAGACCGCCGTTGGTAGAACAGTTCAAATTGTGTTGGATTTGTTCGTTCCATATTATCATCGTGGACACTGGGTTTTCATGGACAATTATTATGAGACCACAAACAGCTGAACAAGTAGTAACCAAAGGACTTCATTCGTGCGGCACTGTGCAAGCAAACAGGAAAGGACTGCCAAAAGATATGTCACACAGACACACAGACTGAACGTCGAAACAAGAAAGATGGGACACCAATAATGATCGCGAAACCAAACATCATGAGCACATACAATGACCATATGGGTGGGGTTGATTTATCCGACCAGCGCATTGCCACGTACCGGCGTCATATGAAGTCATTTACCTGGTACCTTCAGATCTTCTTCTACCTTCTCGATCTTGCTGCAACTCAAGCTTACCTGCTGAATAAACGTCTACACCCAGCCTCGAAGATGAGGCAATTTGACTTTATAGTGAAAATTGCTGATGGTCTCATAGGTGGCCGTATATGGTTGGCCGTGTGGGTCATAACGTCTGAATGAAACGCGTAAGGTAATTGTTTACGCGTAAAGACGTCTGAATGAAACGCGTAAGGTAATTGTTTACGCGTAAAGAATTTGGCCAATCAAATCGCACCATTCCCTCGTGAACGTGGGAAGATATTTATATTACACGTAACAATTATGATTCAATGTGTATGATGGCAAATTCACGACGAATCAATACAATTCACGAACGCCTTAATCAGACAAGACAAGAACCTGTTTTTATGAGGCGTATGTTACGTGTTGTGGATGATTGTGTGCGACTATCCTCATCTGATAATGTCCCGAACGAGACACTAGATTACTGCATTTTAAGGTATGATACTAGGAAAAACTACGAATAACGTAAGTTTAAGACTAGCCTAGTGTTAGGCTATGAACCACAATGTATAGCCTAGGCCTAATCCTAGGCTAGGACTTAACACGTAAGGCATAACTTTTTAGCCTACTGTAGGCTAGCATAATAGTTGACTGCTATGTATATTACGCATTTTACAAATGATTCATAATAAAGTTAGGCTCTGGACATTAGGCCTACAGCCCTAGGCTATCATATTCATAGGCACAAAGTAGAACTAGCCAACAGTTACCTTAGGCCTAGACTGATATAGCATGTACGATGCTGCATTAATTGGTGTTAAAACTGTTATATTGATGTTGGGGTATAAAATTAACGTAATTATCAATGACATTTTAATATATCTTTATATCTTATCTATTCTATTGTCATATGTAATACTGAGCTCTTTTACCAAATAACCTTTAAATTTAAACCCTTAGGGGGATCCCAACCAGGTCGAATATTGGACCAGTTGAGAATCCCAGTTCAACCTATTTAAAAATATTAGTAGTAAAACATAGTTTACCCAGTAAAACATAGTTGAACCAGTTGGGCCCAGTGAAACATAGTTGAACCAGTTGGACCCAGTAAAACATAGTTGAACCAGTTGGGAACCCCAGTTCACCCATTTCAACCTAGTTCAAATTTGTTCGTGTGTGCGTCAGTTCGTATATCGTTTGTAGTTAAACCAACCTGTCTTTAGTTTGTTTTGTTTTTGTTACTCCTCTGTGGCCTAGCCACCTTCGGTATCATGGCATCGCAGCGTGATTCCAAAATTGTTAAGTTAACCTTCACCGGTGAACAAGCGGTTCCACCGGTGCAAGTTTTTAGTATGTTAAAGAGTAAGGGTGTTGTTGTGCCTGGAGAGGTTGATGCTTTGCAAGCTCTCCAGGGTCGTAATACGTATGATCTACGTTTTACCAGTGACGTGACCCGGCAGAAGGGGTAACGTTGCTGAGTGGGGTTGATGGTTTGACAGTTACTCCATACGAACGTTCCGTATGGGTAACTGTCATCCACGTAGGACTAGAGGTGCGTCAGGAACTTGTCGCAACTGTTTTAGGTCGGTTTGGGGCTGTCAAGGCTATCAAAATGTGCTCCTACGCACAGGCCCCTGGGGTGTTGAACGGGCACCGACAGGTTCGGATCGACCTCAAGCAGGACATTCCCTTCTTCCTTTTTATTGCCGGGCATAAAGCTCACGTGCGTTACCCCGGTCAGCCCCGTACCTGTTTCAGGTGTGGGGAGACCGGGCACAAAGCCAAGGGCTGCCCGAACAAAAAGTGTGGGCGCTGCCTTCGTCTTGGGCATGATACCTCTACTTGCCCAAGCGAAGTTGTGTGCTCACTCTGTGGGAAGGAGGGACATGTCTTTCGTGCTTGTCCTTCCTCTTATGTCTTTATGACAAAGAGTGGGGGTCAAGCCTCGGAGGAAACTCCACGCAAGGAGGGGGGAACCGGGTGAGGATTCACCTTCCGCACCTGGTTCACCCTCCCCCGTAGTTGCAGACCCCAACCCCGTGCCCGCACCGAGAAAGTCTCCACCAGCTTCCCCCATCTACTCGCCCAGTTCCGTCCCCAGTCCGCCGCTGGTATCGCCAGATCCGGAGACTCTGTCCGACGGCGACTCCGGGGACTCGGTAGTCATCGGGTCTCCGGAGGCTCTGTCTGACAGCGACTCCAGAGACTCGGTGATCGTAGAGCCGAAACGTGCCACCGGGACGAGCTGGTACGACGAGATGGGGGAACCATCTCTAAAAAGGTCGGCCCCAAGTGACGACTCCGACGTCTAGAGCTCGCTTGAAGCTTACAGAATCGTCGTCGGCGTAGTTATGCCTCATTGCCCTCTCATGGCCCCTACATTTTCAGTTGCCACTTTCAACGTCAATGGCATGAGGGATCATCGCAAGCGCAGTCGCATTTTCCAATATTGTATTTCAATGGAGGTCGACTGCGTTTGCTTGCAAGAAACACATATTATGGAAGATGTCCCTATATGGGCTTATGAGTGGGGTGGTGGGCTGCATGCTTCGTTTGGTTCGTCTTCATCCTGTGGCACTGTCATCCTTCTGTCACCTCGTCAGGCGGGTTGTGCCACTAGGGTGGAGACGGATCACGAGGGCCGATTGGTTTGCATTCTATTCAAGTATCCACAGGGTAACATCGCCCTTTGCAATGTGTATGCTCCCAATCGGCCTTCTGCTAGACGAGAATTTTTTAACACGCTGCCTTCCTTTGTTCCTGGTAGTGTGTCATGGTCGGAGACTTTAACTGTGTCCCAGACTCGGGTCTTGACAGACTCGGGGCTTCTGTGTCTGCTAGTCCTGACGCTGGGATCACAGAGGCACACCTTTTAGCCGATGTCTGGAGGCATATGCACCCGTGTAGTACGGCGTATACGTGGGTGAGGCCTAACGGAGAAGATGCCTCCAGGAGAGATCGAGTGTATGCGCCCGTAAGTTTTAAATTTTCGGGTTGCGAGACGCTCAGCTGTCCGCTCTCTGACCATGACACTGTTGTAGCACGTTTTGTTTTGCCTTCCATTTTCCCGATCGGGCGGGGCCTATGGAAGCTTAACTGTCGGATTCTTGGCGAGGCAGAGTTCCGCCAAGGTTTCGAGACCAGGTACAAAGGATGGCAAACATTGAAGCCGGCCTTTGCCTCTACAGCCCAATGGTGGGATGATGTCAAGTTGCGCATCAAACGCTTCGCAATACAGTATTGCGTGACCCGCGCACGGCGTCGAAGAGAAAAATTCTCGAAGCTGAAGTTTGGCGACCCTTCGGCTGTCATCGCTTTGCAGACCTATCTCGATGAAAGGTACCACGGTGCCCGCGTCAGGGCCCGTGTCGAAGCGGTGGAAGCCGAGGAACGCCCTTCACTGAGGTTTTACCAGTCCGTAAGCTCATCGGCGGGTGACAGACGCGTCCCATCTGTGCGCGCTACTGATGGTACCGTGGTTAGTGACCCTCACGGCATTGTCCGCGTATACAAGGATTATTATTCGAGTTTGTTTACGCGTGGCAATGTCGACTTGTCGGCACAGGCCGATTTATTGAGGGGAATCTCAAAAACTCTTCCCCACGATGTCAATGATATTTTTATTTTGGGGGGGGGGGGCGGAATAACCACTGTTGAGCTTTGGAAGGCGCTTTCGAAAAGAAGAATGGCAAGTCCCCGGGTTCGGACGGGCTTCCGAGGGAGTTCTACCGAACCTTCTGGGCATTAATAGGACCCGACCTCAGAGCAGTCTTCGAGGACGCCTTCCAAAACGGACCGTTAAACCAAAGTCAACGTCTGGGCATGATTACTTTGCTGCCCAAGTCTGGGGACCCCTTGGATCCTGATAACAAGCGTCTAATCACCTTGTTAAATGTAGACTACAAGTTGCTGGCCAAGGCTTTGTGCAACCGCCTTGCACTGGCTATGCCGCATCTTGTGGGTGATCTCCAAGACTTGTGCAGTGAAGGGTCATTGCATCCAGCAGAAATTGTGGTGCTTTTTACGTGACCCGCCATGCGGGATACAAAACCTCACGGCACTACCGAACCATCCCATACTGACAAACGAAACTCAGGTCAAGCGAGCCAAAAACCTTCGCCCGCCGACCTGCAGAGGCAAAACCCCCAACCCCCCACTCAAACATTCAAAAAATTACAAAAGGACGACCCGCACGCAGCGAAACGAAAAACCCCTCCCCAGCACACCAGCGTCCAAAGAAGGCAGCCCCAGATAAACGGCGAAAATCGCCTTCAATTTGAAGGCGAATGTCAGACTTCACCGCCTCCAGGACTGCCTGCCAACTGGCAAATTTACCCCTGAAAACCACATTACATCTATTCCGCCAAACATGTTTTTTTACAATAGAACAAACAAAAATAATGCGGTGCAACACCGCAACCGAACAAACTGGAGGGTCTACCCCATATAAAATAAAGCCCTGCCCTACCGACCATGAACGGTCTCCCGTAACACGGTCGGTCCAGGTCTGGAACCACTCCCATAAGTTTAATACAAAGCAACAATGCCAAAAAACATGAGCGGTACTCTCTAAGCTGTCACAGCCGGTCCCTGGGCACAGTCCATCACCCAATCGCCAAATTGCAGAAATTGTGGTTGATGCGCGACTTGACCAACTTTGTTATTGACCGAGATCTGCCATGTGTATTGGTGTCTCTGGACCAGCAGGCCTTTGACATGCTGGATAGTGGGTTTTTAATGAATGTATTGGAGACGTTTCAGTTGCACCCGGTTTTTCGTAAATGGATTTCTGTTTTGTATCAGCAAAGTTTCAGTTCTGTTATCGTAAATGGGTTTTGTTCGGAGGTTTTTAACGTGGAGAGGGGGGGGGGGGG
>JAIPMN010029685.1:365-13715 GCA_020650975.1 Apostichopus californicus
CCCCCCCCGTAATCCCGCCCATGGTTATAGCACATACCGTACTATATAAACCCACACGACAAACGACAATAACGGTTATTTTATGACTTAGTATATATTGCATTGCCAGTATGACATTGTGTATCTGATGTGAGCCGATATGCAAACAATATACGAGTTTTAATGAAGGAACCAACTAAATGGAATAGGTTAATACTTACACAATCTAATAATTAATATGTTACATATTTATGTACGTTATAAGCGATACAGCCACTTGTTTGTATAGGGCATAGTCTACATTGAGTTCATGGACAAGGAACTAATTCTTAAGGATACATAGTATAGTATATTTGATAGTGTCACACAAGTAGTTAAAGGCCTAATGCTTATATCCAAAGTTCAATTTAATTCAGACTAACTTCAACGACTCCCAATTAGCACGTTTCTCATGCAACAAGTGTTACCAACTTTCAATGAGCAACATCTATAGGATACCGTCTGCAGTGCTGCGAAACTCCACCATACTTGGAGCTATAGATGTAAAAACAAAATTGGGTCACGAAATGTTTCGGTAGCTCGTGGGATTTATCCAGACGTTGAAAATTTCGACCAAACCCAGGCATTCTTGGCAACAACTCTGAGGGTTCGCGGGGTGTGGTCTCTCGTTGTACAGTCCACATTGAATCCCATGGGTCGTGGGCCTAAAAGTTTGCTGTCCGTTGTTCTAGCTCAACAGTTGAAGAGACTTTTACTTAGTCAATTCATATGTCTCTTTTTTATGGTCTCAACCCAACCCCGGACGCCTCAATCTACTAGTACGGTACAAGTTCAAAATCAAACCAAAATGACATCATACCACCACCATAATCTCTTTTGTAAAGAATTCACTCCACAGCATTGCCGATCCCACTGTTGAGTAAGTTAACCCCACCAGCTGCTGGTGATAACCTCGCCCTCCAAACCCCCAACGTTAACTCGTCCACTGTGTCCTCAGCTCGCGTACTCAATTCGTTTAACTAACTTAACGTACGTTCTCACACATAAACCGATAGTAAAAGACCGTTCATCATTTTTCTACAAAGCACCATGTCTTTCAAAGTTGACAGGATACAACCATATCTGTTCATCCCACGAATTATCCCTTGCAGGATCGAACAAGGCTACCACCAATGTATTTTAGCTCTATTCACTGATATACATGGGAAGCCAATTTGTTGCTAAGCCACCGCAACCAGATATATCGAATTTAAGATGACCTGGAGGGATCACTCCACGGTACGAAAACATACAAACCATAGGGTCATATGACGTCAGCGACATAGCCAGGAATTTGAAAGGGGGGGGGGAGCACTTTTTGCGATTGATATGGATTTTCAAAGGTAAAGGCACGACTATCTGAGCGGAGCGCCACCATCAGTTGGCGCGGAGCGTACAAGAAAATTTTTGGTTTTACAAACCCCCCAGATGGCCGGAAACGGCCCTTCCCGAGTGTTCATTCTGGTTCCCTGGCCTCTTGCTAACTTGTGACACCTCATTCAATATCACTTTTAAACCCCAAAAACAAACGAGTTAAATTAGTAGTCTTACTTGTCAACTTGTGATACTTGTACATACAAAGATAGGCCAGAAATGTCTTTGATACAACTGTAGCTAGTAAATGTTTAAGTTAGCCTAATAAGAGAAGGCGAGAGCCGAGAGCTATCCGACGATTGCCATCTGATGCAAATTTCTCAACTGTTTTCTCAACTGAAATATTATCTGCGTAAAACGGGTTCTTAACTAGATGTTAAAAAACTGACAAGATCGGAATCTAGTCTTTTTCGGCGGGTAGAGTGTTGAATGAAACGGCACGCGATAGAAATGACAGCCTAGATGACAGAAGACTAGGTCACCTAATTTAGCCATTGTCTTGCTACGTTGATTTCAATAGTTTTTCTTGTCTAGAATCTTAAACTCGTCCAGCAAGCCTATAGATTTGATTTATGGGTGTTTTAAAAGAGATAACTTGGCAAAAAAAGTGTAGGCCCGGGCCTACAGTGCTACATACTGGCTACGCCCCTGATCATATGATATCATATGATCAGCAGATTTTGTTTCCTGTTTGAATTCTTTTACATGTTCTTTTACGTAATATATCAGAAAGACAAACATAGTGCTCTTTTACAATTTTTCCAGTAGGATGGTTCTTGTTTATTGTCCAATGTCTGGACTTGAATACATTTGACGAACTTTACTGATGGACAATATAAACTTTAATATTGTGTAATATAGCCAGATATACAGTGGCCTAAAAACAAATCTCGTAATCGCAGTGTATTAGCAGTGTAATAAGTATTTATAGGAAGTACATATCACGTACGAATGCTAGCTGTTCTTGCAACAACTTAGGACGAATCATAGAAAGGATGAGAACGAACGTTGTCGACGTTGTTGTGCATATATACGGTTCGTGACATTCCATAGAGTGTGGTTAGGTAGGCAATATGTATTTTATTATGCAGTGGCCAACTGTAGGCTTGTAATAGGCTATAGGCTAAATTTAGCTAATTGCATCTGCCAAACTAAGTAAGTAGTTGAATCAGTAGGCCTGAATGCTACTACGATTATAATCGAGTTGGAGCTGACGAGTATCCAAGATCAAAAGAGCACTGACAAAATACCATGCTAAAAAAACGACAGTTTTTAAACATTTTTTTCGACACTGAAAGGGGAGGAGCAGTCGCTCCCCCTGCTCTCCCCCCTGGCTACGTCCCTGTATGGCGTGCTCCCAGGTGCTACTCACACATTATTTAAACCGTTGTCAGTTCGAAGAAATAATAGTTCTGTAGACAACAGAAAGCCACTATAACGGGCTTTAGTTCTCATGGGTCGAAAACGATAGGTTGCTCGATCATGTCCTTATTAGATCGGCTAAGATTAGTTTTAAAGGCATTGAAGACTCGCCCCTTGTTTCGACAACACAGCTAGTTGACCTCTAACGTCACTTCTGTTTCAAATTCGCTGATGATATGAATCGTTTTAGTGGTAAATTGTGCAGCTTTTGGATGTGTTGGGGATAGAGAAGAAGAAGATTCCAGTTACATTTAGATCATTGTGAAACCCAAATTCATAAAATCAAGTCAAGAAATGATGGAAAACGAAACACTCCGTGAGCTGTATGGCGGGCCATCAGTCTCAAATCGTGGGAGATCGACTTATACCGATTTAAATCGACATATACCAATTTCCTTCGACTTATACCAGTTTCCAGCAGCTTAAATTGACTTCTACCGATTTAAATCGACATATACCAGTTTAATTGGACATATCATCGATTAAATCGACATATACCAATTTAAATCGATGATAAGTAAAATAAATCGGTATATATGATCAATTTAAATCGACATATACCAGTTTAATATATGTCGAATTAAATCGGTAGAAGTCAATTTCCGTGGACTTATACCAGTTTCTAGCAACTCAAATTGACATATACCTATTTAAATCGACATATCATCGATTTAGCTCATTAACATATTCCAAATCCCGATTTCGGTGATGATTGATGAGAGTTGAGATAAATTGACATATACCGATTTATTTTATTTATCATCGATTTAAACTGGTATATGTCGATTTAAATCGATGATATGTAGAATTAAGCTGGTATATGTCGATTTAAATCGGTAGAAGTCAATTTAAGCTGCTGGAAACTGGTATAAGTCAGAGGAAATTGGTATATGTCGATTTAAATCGGTATAAGTCGATTCCCCACGATTTGAGACTGATGGCCTGCCATAGAGCTGTACCAAGTGTTTGAATCACCAATGTGAGCGAAACACTCAGAATGCAACACCAAGTGTTTGGCTTACGGTGGTGCAGCGGTAAGTGAAACACTCAGAATGCAGTACCAAGTGTTTGAATCACTGTGCCTTTGGTACGTAAGTGAAACACTCAGAATACAATACTAAGTGCTTGAATCACTGTGCCTTTGGTACGTAAGTGAAACACTCAGAATCCAATACAAAGTGTTTGGTTTGCGTTCAGTTGCACCTTCCCCATTGATATATTTGGTCCAGGTAAATATATACGCCGATAAGGAGACGAGATGACAGCCTGCTTGAGCAAATCAGTGAGGTTTATAGGTAAAAATGTGAATTAAAACTCATATTTTTGGTTCTACTACTTACATAGTGGTTTCTGAATATTGTATTTTCACATTTAAGTGAGTCATGAATAGCACGCTGACAGCTGGGCTCAACTGTATTGATTCGGCTATACTTGTTGCAAGTCAATCAACGTTGGGCCAGACTGGTTCCACGATATTTCTTACCACACATGTACTCTGTCATACTGTATGTGATGTTCACGAACAGTCATACTGCTAAGAGCCTCGGCTTAACAGTGTAGGCCTCATGCTGCTCGATGTGTTGTCCCATGCAATAGCATACCAGTTGAAGTTTACAGTGTGTAGCGTTGTTTTAAAACTGATGGCAAGCACAACACAATTCTGTGATGCATACATAACATAGCTACTGTACATAGCATACATTGTAGCCTTTAGGGCAGGTCCAAGCTATTTGAAATGTGATGTCTGGAACATTTCAGAGATTTAAATGTGTCTCGAGGTTACAAGAAAGACATATTCCAGAACCATTTTTGGTTTTAAAGCTATCACTTTATTAAAAACAAATAAGAAAAATTGACTATTACATTAATTGGGTCTGTATCAAAATGCAGCATGACGTACTGTACGGGACGATCAAAAACTGTTTTTTCTTCATCCAAACACTCAAGTTAGAAACACTCTGAAGGGAAAAGTGCAGCAATCATCTTATATCACTGATGTATAGCTAAATATTAAAGTACAATGTAGCATAATATCAACAAAAAGTATCAAGTGATTGTGGTACAGCACTTGACAACACCATGATAAACCTGGGACGTACGGGACATGTGGGGTAAGGGACAATATTACTCAAATGGACTTCATTGTTACTGGATGTTTACTTTAAAGAACTTTGTTTTCATTAAATATCAATTTGGATATATTCCCAGAATGTCCGTGTTTGTTGTGTGCAATAATTTCATAATTTGGGGGTGAGGGATGGTATAGCGGCTCTAATTGGGAGGGTATGCACAAGTTAACGACTGTAAGGCACAAAAAATCTTCATAAATCTACGGATATACTTTAAATATCCATATATTAATGAATTGTAGCTCTGATGTAAAAATAGGTAGGTACATACATCAAGGTAATAGATACATCAACAACTTGTACGTGCTGATATTCACACAACCTCATGGTGAAACAATGTCCTTGGAACTACTGATGTAGCTTCAGTCTGGAACATAATGAACTGTAGGAAAATAATTCTATCTATTACACACTGGTACAAAAAAACATCAATAACACTGAAACTAACTTACTCCTTCAAAATGTTCCTTTAAGAAGCTCACAACAATGACATGAAAAAACTTTCCAATTATCACCTGAACTACATAGTTACTGTACATCTACTATGGTGCAGTGGTATTACAGTTTACCATATATTTAGTATTAAATCTGGATTCCACATCATTTAATTTCCTCATTTTGTGTCAATGTTGAGGATTTAGATGCTGAGATGGGAGCATTACTGCCACCTACAGTTTGGTTCCTGGATACATCTGGATAGATTGATAATCAGTTGATAGTTTATTTCTTATGATGTTTACCTAAGTTCGCTTTTCAGGCATAATTAGACTTTGTAAGATTATATGCATTACAGTCCATACATAAAATCAATTTAAACAGTACACAATGTAGTTGCAGTATCCTTTTAATGCATGAAAGTATCAACCAGAAAAGGAAAATGTTTCCACCAGAAATCAGTGTCAATTCAATAGTGTTTGTCACATTTTGTCCTGTATGTCATGTTTTGTCCCGTACGTCACATTTTAAATTTTATTATATACTACGCATAATTTTAAAATTATATTGAAGGTTTTGTTGAGTAACGGCATAAATTAGAACTTTACAGAATATCTAAGAAAACATTGTTTTTTATCCCTATTAAAACCTAACAAAACATGGGAAAGTTGTGGCGTACGAAACATTGGTTTTTTGAATCTACCTAGTTAGCATGACTAATTAATTCACAAAAGTAAACTGTTTTCAAAATTACTGGAAGAAAGGGTGTACAAATTCTCACATAACAAATATTCAATTGAGTCATGCTGCTGGCTGGTAGATCAAATTTTAAAATGTCCCGTACATCACACTGATATTTTAATTATGCAAATAAGCAACCTGTAATTTATGGAATATTGAAAAGTTCCGCCCCCCCAAATAAAAAATTGAAAACTTCAGTTGCTTCAAAATGATACCATGTACTCACTATTCCAATGAAATTTGACTTCATGGGATAGAATGTATTGGACTTGCCCTGTCCTGACCCAACATACTGTACCTATACAATACGATACCTAGATACAATAGGTCTATACAATGTAGCACTGGACTGACTTAGATGAAGACTAACCTAGGCTTGTTGCTGAACATGAGAAACAGTTTTATGGCTCAGCAATGTGAACAGTGTGAAAATAATTAGGCTAGCACTTATATATTTCACATTAAAGTACACATTTACCTGGATATTGAGAATTAGTGGGATGTTCTAACTATAAAGAAGGCCTGAGCTTCAAGAATGCTTATTTACTGTAGTGGGCAAATGCTGTATGGAAAAACCACTCAAGAAGAGTACTGCCTTTATCCCCTTACAAACTTATTACAGTATATACAGAAGCTCAAAGAACAATGCTTGCTGCCTGTCCTCAGTTAAAACGTGTTCATGCTTAGAATTTATCTTACATATGATGAGGAACCTCAAACACAGCTCTACAAACTGCTGCAAACTTCTGCAAGTCTAATAGAAATAAGATACTTGTGCTGTCTGAAATCTGATATGTCTAAAATTTGATATTTATTGCCATAAAATGCTGTGCAAGTATTTGGGTCAAAACAGTCTGCTTATCAGAGTCAAGAACAATTCTATGTCTATAAACTTTAAAATTAATATATAAGAAATGAAAAGTATAGTAATGTGTGTCGTCAGTTATCTATAATATTCTTATTTTTATTTTCCATAGATATTGGTGCTAATCTAACAGGTGAGTTGGTGACAGTAAACAATTACCTGCACATTGTACAAGGTACAAATGTGTAAATTATAGCAGTTCTGCGATATATTTACTTCACTCAATGTCTTTATTCCCTACCCCCTTCCCTTAATCCTCTCTTTGTCCCTCCACTGCTTATCGCCTACCTCTCCTCTTCTCCTGTTGGTTTCTTTCTTTCTTCTCTCCATCCCTTGTCTACTAATCCCCTTACATCTATCTCTTTGTGTTCACCATGCTAATTAACCTGTCTGTATTCTGTGTGTGTTTTTGTCCCTTCTGTTACTGTTACTTGTCATTTAGCCTTTGAAGAAGATCCTGCTAGGATCGAAACATCAGGCCAACTTACTTTTACACACTCAATGTCTTGGCATTTGTGGTCCAGTTTTGCTTTATGTGGTCCAGTTTTGCTTTAAGTGGTCCAGTTTTGCTGTATGTGGTCCAGTTTTGCTTTATGTGGTCCAGTTTTGCTTTATGTGGTCCAGGTTTGCTTTATGTAGGGCCAGCCATGGTGACATAGTTTGGTTTTCTCTGGAATACCAAGTTGTCCTCATGCTGCATCTCATAAATGATGATTTCTTTCTTCAATTCAAATTTCAATTAAGGCAGTCATAATATATGTTTGGCCTTGCAAGAAGAAGGCACAGTAAACAAGTTGCTAAATTTCTAAGCAGAGGAACTGTAATTGCTTGGTGTGACTGTGTCCTAGCAACCAAAGAGTTTCAAACTTTCAAGTTTGTTTTTGTATCCATATTTCCTGTCATAAACATATTAAATCACTAATGGATGATTTCTTTTCAGATAAGGTGTTTAGGGGCTTGTACCATGGATCACAGAAGCATCAAGGTAACTAAATCACTGATTGAATAATCCCAGATTTAAAGTTTTTAGATTGTTGAACACCATCACCTTGCAGTTACAGGACAACTTTACCTTTCCCCAAATTTCCCCATTTTTCAGAATTGTTGATATGTTACAAATATTTTTTTCCCCACCTCAGCTTGGAACTTAATAAGTTTATAAGTGTGCTAAAGTTTAGGACTTAAATATAAATCTTGTCATAATTTAATACCACACAGAGAGTGACGTGATTAGTTGTGTCAACTTTGCCAGTTGGTTAGATTAAAATAGTGTAGCCTTTCTCAGTTTGCATTTCTGGTCAGCTCACTTGTGTATTGTTGATATTCATGTGATTTCTCTGTCTCTTAGAATCAGGTTTTATTAAAAATTCATCACAATAAGTCCAATAAAGGTTTCTATTGCTTTATCAATATTTTTATGAGAGAGATGAATGATGAATGAAGTCATACCATAAATTTTGTAATTTGATGTCACTTCAAATGAGGTGATTATTATTGAAATTATTCGATCCTTTTTCTGTTCTCTAGCAGATAGAGGGAACAATTTTCCAGTAAATTTTAAGAGCTAATTGGCATTTGTAACAGAAACTCATTGAGAGGAAATGCAAGTGTTAAATGCAAGTATGTAGAAACCTTGCACAATGACTATGCATGCAGTGAAAATTAGATGAAACCAAAATACATTGAAACTTTAATCTTTCAGATGACTTTCATGATGTCTTGGAGAGGGCATGTGATGTTGGTGTCCAAAAAGTAAATATTTCTCTACATATCCTATGATTACTGTACATGTTTGAGTGAAAATCTTAGAGTAGTGAACTGTGGTTGGTATTACATGTTGATCAGTTACCGTTGTATTCCTTCATGAGTGTAAATATAATAGTAATGGAGCCTCTCTGCTCTGGTCTGGTTATATTTTGACACTTTCAAACAGACAGCTGTTTCACTGAAGTCTTGAATTTTATCATGGGGGAGAACATTTCTCTTAATCTTCTGCTCCAATGTACCACACCAAACAGTAATAATTACTCATATTAGGTATTGCTGGATACCTGTTATCAATTTTATGTATTGTCTAACTCTATATTATTCATATTAAGTATTGCTGGAATACATGTATCAATTTTATGTATTGTCTATCTTTATATGATTCATATTAAGTATTGCTGGAATACATGTATCAATTTTATGTATTGTCTAACTCTATATTATTCATATTAAGTATTGCTGGAATACATGTATCAATTTTATGTATTGTCTAACTCTATATTATTCATATTAAGTATTGCTGGAATACATGTATCAATTTTATGTATTGTCTATCTTTATATGATTCATATTAAGTATTGCTGGAATACATGTATCAATTTTATGTATTGTCTATCTTTATATGATTCATATTAAGTATTGCTGGAATACATGTATCAATTTTATGTATTGTCTAACTCTATATTATTCATATTAAGTATTGCTGGAATACATGTATCAATTTTATGTATTGTCTATCTTTATATGATTCATATTAAGTATTGCTGGAATACATGTATCAATTTTATGTATTGTCTATCTTTATATGATTCATATAAAGTATTGCTGGAATACATGTATCAATTTTATGTATTGTCTATCTTTATATGATTCATATTAAGTATTGCTGGAATACATGTATCAATTTTATGTATTGTCTAACTCTATATTATTCATATTAAGTATTGCTGGAATACATGTATCAATTTTATGTATTGTCTATCTTTATATGATTCATATTAAGTATTGCTGGAATACATGTCATTCTGTGAAGTCTATGAATTGTCTAACGTTATATTTCTCATCTAGGTTTTTATAACAGGAGGCAGTCTTACAGATAGCAAAGCAGCTTTAGAACTTGCTAATACAAATGGTAAGAAGGAAACAGACTTTAATATTTGGATTGGGAATATTTGGCTAACTTTGGCAGATTATCTGAGCACTTTGATCATGCATGGTAATATTATGGAAAGAGTTCGCAGTATTAGTTTCATGTTTATGATTGATAAGGTCTGATATCAAGGGCAAAATATGATCTCTCAAAGCCAGAGGAAAAGAACACAGATTTTTGTAACAAATTTATTTAAAGGCAAAATGGAGGTATGAACCAATTATCAGATAGCCTTAGGTAAGAGACCACATAGTGTAGGGAGCTTTGTGTGATGTTATTATGTCACTATTCTGATTGAGTTTTATCCAAATATGAGAGAGCCAGCTAGGAACCGTTCAGATATCCTTAAAACAAAATTTACACTGTGTGAAGTATTCCATATACAGTATTGTCCCTTGTGCACCTAACAGATAACTAGCTGCATCAGCAAAATATTGGACACATCATGAAACTTTGATCAAAGTTTAAATATCTTAGTTCTGCCCACAATCCCACAATTTAACGTTCTGATGAAGGGACCATTTCCCAAAACACTCTGTGGCACTAACTTTGAAGTCTAGTGGTTCCATCATTTGTGAATTCATGTAGTCATCATTGGTAATAGCCTTATAAGGCCAGATAAATAATCAGTTGATGGTTTGAGATACTGTACGACCTGGACCCTCGAATATTTGCAAATATAATTTCTGGAAGTGAAAGTTTGCTTTTTAGATGCATTTAGCTTTAAAAAGGAGATACTTGTTGCTGGTTTGACATTAGAATGTTTGGCAAAGAATAACGCAACAAAATAGTTGTGAGGTTTGTTAACTTATTGTAGTGAAAAGTTAGTAGTGTCAAAAGTTTGGAAGAATCACGTTGACAACAATGTCAGTGAAATCTTTGCAACAGTTTTTGGAGGGCTGTAGTATCTGGACAACTTAAGTTAATACAGAGCAAACTTTTTATGTCATTACATGATGTGTATAATGGAACTGTTTGGTGAATCGTCAACAAAGTCTGGGGTGGTCACAGGGCAATCACTTGTTAAAATGACACTTGAAACTGCTGTTTGAAATTCTGTCCCTCACACAGAAATTCTGTTCCTTGAAAAAATTTCAAAATGCTGGCAACCCCATAATTTTTTTATTTTTCTTTAATGTAAGTTGTAGGTGTTAATGGTATAACTTGTTAATATCTTGGAGAGCTCCATGTATATCACAGCAATTTTTTCATCTGAAAATTAAACTTTCATGTCTCAAAAAGCAAGGAACTAACAATTTATATTTTTCAATTTTTAGAAACCATTTTTGGGAACTTTTTTTGTATTCTTAATTTATGCCTTAAAGCATGAGTGTGAATTTAAAACTTAATCAACCTATCTATCTAAAAGTTGGGAGGGTAATAAACCTGAGACTAATTAAACTAGCGCGTTGCAGCCGACTACATCGTAATTTATAGCGACTGGTTGACTCTGTAAATGTTCACTTTTGTTCATTATTGTAAATAGATATTTTTTGTCTGATAAGAATATCTGGTGAAGGCTCTTTGTAAGTAGCATTTAAAACATTGATTTGATCATTTCTACAGGTTTGCTGTTCAGCACTGTTGGTTGTCATCCGACAAGATGCTCAGAGTTTGATAAATATTCACAAGGACCAGATGCTTACATATCTGCTTTGAAGGACCTTATTAACAGTAACAAAGAAAAAGTGGTTGCTGTGGGTGAAATTGGTCTTGGTGAGTGTATATTTAATGAGAGCTGCAAACATCTATTAACAACAAGAAGAGAAGGTAGAATACAAACATGTTGATGATTCAATGTTGTACTTGTATATCTGTAGAATACAAACATAACATTGATGATTCAACGTATATCTGTAGAATACAAACATATGTTGATGAATCAATGTTGTACTTGTATATCTGTAGAATACAAACATAGCATTGATGATTCAATGTTGTACTTGTATATCTGTAGAATACAAACATGTTGATGATTCAATGTTGTACTTGTATATCTGTAGAATACAAACATAGCATTGATGATTCAATGTTGTACTTGTATATCTGTAGAATACAAACATATGTTGATGATTCAATGTTGTACTTGTATATCTGTAGAAAACAAACATATGTTGATTATTCAATGTTGTACTTGTATATCTGTAGAAAACAAACATATGTTGATGATTCAATGTTGTACTTGTATATCTGTAGAAAACAAACATATGTTGAGGAATCAATGTTGTACTTGTATATCTGTAGAATACAAACATAGCATTGATGATTCAATGTTGTACTTGTATATCTGTAGAATACAACCATAGCATTGATGATTCAACGTTGTAATTGTATATCTGTAGAATACAAACATATGTTGATTATTCAATGTTGTACTTGTATATCTGTAGAATACAAACATATGTTGATGATTCAATGTTGTACTTGTATATCTGTAGAAAACAAACATATGTTGAGGAATCAATGTTGTACTTGTATATCTGTAGAATACAAACATATGTTGATGATTCAATGTTGTACTTGTATATCTGTAGAATACAAACATAGCATTGATGATTCAATGTTGTACTTGTATATCTGTAGAATACAACCATAGCATTGATGATTCAACGTTGTACTTGTATATCTGTAGAATACAAACATATGTTGATGATTCAATGTTGTACTTGTATATCTGTAGAATACAAACATATGTTGATGATTCAATGTTGTACTTGTATATCTGTAGAATACAAACATATGTTGAGGAATCAATGTTGTACTTGTATATCTGAAGAATACAAACATATGTTGATGATTCAATGTTGTACTTGTATATCTGTAGAATACAAACATAGCATTGATGATTCAATGTTGTACTTGTATATCTGTAGAATACAAACATATGTTGATGATTCAATGTTGTACTTGTATATCTGTAGAATACAAACATATGTTGATGATTCAATGTTGTACTTTTATATCTGTAGAATACAAACATATGTTGATGATTCAATGTTGTACCTCTATATCTGTAGAATACAAACATATGTTGATGATTCAATGTTGTACTTGTATATCTGTAGAATACAAACATATGTTGATGATTCAATGTTGTACTTGTATATCTGTAGAATACAAACATAGCATTGATGATTCAATGTTGTACTTGTATATCTGTAGAATAAAAACATATGTTGATTATTCATTGTTGTACTTGTATATCTGTAGAATACAAACATATGTTGATTATTCATTGTTGTACTTGTATATCTGTAGAATACAAACATATGTTGATGATTCAATGTTGTAATTGTATATCTGTAGAATACAAACATATGTTGATGATTCAATGTTGTAATTGTATATCTGTAGAATACAAACATATGTTGATGATTCAATGTTGTACTTGTATATCTGTAGAATACAAACATATGTTGATGATTCAATGTTGTACTTGTATATCTGTA